>UELX01000341.1:0-87446 GCA_900480035.1 Eupelmus urozonus | reverse complement strand
CTTCCGTGCACTCGTGCCTGGTACCAGCGAAATCAATTTTCGGATTCAAGGTCGCATTGTTGCAAATGTCTAGAGTTCGTAGGGTAACAACTTTCGCCATTATGCGTAACGTTTTGTTATCGTTGAAAAAAAACCAAGTTTTCTTAAAATAAAATGTATTTATTGACAACGATTTTGTTGATATTTAAATTAAAACGTAATTATAACGTCGAACCGATAAATTTGTCGTAAATGATCTGTACTTAAAGCTTTGTAAAAAAGTAATCATTACAGCAAATTTTGAAAAAAATTGAACATCCAGTAGCTGATGAAATCATGGTCAAATTATTTTGTAAGATTCAACTATCGATTTACTAAAGGTAACCATTTTAAAATTTTTGATGATTCAGAATTCATAAATTTTTACACTTGCACGTTTACAATTTTTGGCTTAAAATGAAAAAAGAATATGAATATTAAGGCAGAGTACAATAAGTTAATCACTCACGACCCTTGTATAGGATTAATCCACTCACAACTAAATATTTTTACTCTTTTTGTTTTATCAATCAAAAAAGGCTTACCAATATTTTTTTTTATTTTTTTCTTAAAACTCACCTGAAACTCCAATCCATGTTTTTCTCGACAATAATCTTTTAATTTTGGATAGCACTGTGCCATCAAGGTGTTTCTCTCCATCGTCGTATCTAACATATTTTCGAAATAAAAAAAAATTATAAGAACGTAATAAAACGTAGAATCACTTTTTGAAAAACTAAAACTCTATCTACCTGTAAAGGTTGAACTTGTGAAGATACGAACGATCTTTGAACTGACCGGTGGCAGGGACTTTAAAGACCCCGCAAAAATGGAATCAATCGTTTTTTCATCCATCGCTTATACTTCTCTAATAATTATATAAAAAAAAAATCAATCGTTATGCAGTGTTGCAATATAACGTTTCGCAGCGACGAACTTTTACGACCGTCGTCTGCATTGCGTTTGAAGGGTGTTCGAGGAACGAAGTACTGCGTGCTCTATTCACAGCTCTATATTCCATATTTTTACGCCAATATAGCGACTAATGCACAGCTACGTTATTATATTTCGAAGAACTCGCTGATAACCAGATAAATATCTGTATATCTTTAGAAAATATTTTATGATTTTTTAGCAGATCTATTATAAATTATTCATCTTTTTGTATATATTAAAAAAACAACAAATTTAATGCAGACAAAGTACCCTCACTAGATTCGCCACTGTAAATGTAAATAATACCAGACTAGGGAATTCAAATACCTGGCGTTGCTAGGGTTTGTTTATCACCTACATAAGTAGGGATGTGAATTGATTATTCCAGCTGCATTTGGGTAGTCTAGATGTAGGCCAGAGGAAAAGCGTGAAAATGTTTCGTACATTGTAATATTAATCACCCCTCTGATTTATGTACATGATAAAGAATGCTAATGACTTTATTTACTTGCAGCACTTTTGATGGATATGTTATAAGCTGATCCGTGCAGTTTAAAAAAACACGAGCAAAATGGCACCGTCGGATCCAGTGACGCAGATGAACACGTATCGGTCCTATGTGACCATGCTGGCCGATCCGAACGCAAAGGACGAATCGAAATTGAAGGCAGCTCAAGAGATGTCTGAAAATTTCGAGGTGATTGCCTGTTAATTCTATATATGATATATGCAACTTAGCTTTATTATTATTTTGAATAAAACAAAGTATCAGGAAAAATTTACTAAAGATTTTATCAATTACAAAAAAAATTATCCATTTTTTTTAAATCTATACTTTTTTAAATGTAAATTCAAGTATTTAAAGTTAAAGTCAAATTTTTTAAATTCATAAATAAATCTAAAAAAACACTTAAATAATAAAAATATAAATTTTTATAATTAAAAAAAACCGATACTCTTCAGGTCATCATGTGTTCAGCGCAATATCCTGCGTTCTTGGATCACCTGATGAAGAACTTCCTGAAAATCCTTCAGGAAGGGGAGCCGCACTTCATATCCGAATACAACATCCAGCAAGTGCGGAAATTGATTTTAGAAATGATTCACAGGCTGCCGACCAATGATTTTTTAAGGCCATACGTTAAACAAATATTGAGCCTGATGCTGAAGCTTTTAGAAACTGAGAACGAAGAAAATATTTTAGTTTGTCTGAGGATTATTATTGAGCTTCATAAACAATATAGACCAACTTTTAATCCAGAGGTTGATACAATGACTCATTATTATCTTAGTAAAAATGTAAAAAAATAGTTAAAATTTTATTAATATTTAAATTCAAATTTAATTTCCAGATCCAACATTTTTTACAATTTGTAAAATCGATATACAGCGAGCTGCCGAAGAACTTACCAAAAATCTTTGAACCTCGACCCCCCATACGAGTCAAAGACTTATCGGAAATAAATTTAGACGCTATTTTAAAAGAAACTTTTACAATAACGCCTATTCAAAGCGAGAAAAAAGCTGCAGATGGCTCTGTACTTACGGTAAATATTTCTCCAACCAAAATTAAATGCTTTCAACGATATCACAAAACAACAGACTTTAAAGATTCAAATATTTTGTTACAGTACAATCTTATTCCGAAGGCTGTACTCTCCTTGAAGGTTCTTCAGGAGCTTCCTATTATCGTCGTTCTTATGTACCAAATTTACAAGCAAAACGTCCACCAAGACGTCTCCGACTTCATTCCTCTCATCATGACAACGATAACTCTTCAACCGAGCCCTCAGCACCGCGCATCACCTGGATTCAACAAGGAAGTCTTCGTGGATTTCATGGGCGCACAGATCAAAACTTTGTCTTTCCTTGCGTACATCATTCGCATCTATCAAGACGTTGTCGCCCAGCACAGCACTATGATGGTAAAGGGGATGCTCGGTCTTTTGTCGCTTTGCCCAATGGAGGTAGCCCATTTGAGGAAAGAGCTGCTTATCGCAGCGAGGCACATTCTCGCGACTGATTTGAGGACAAAATTTGTGCCGCACATGGAAAGGCTTTTTGACGAGGAAGTGCTGCTAGGACACGGTTGGACAACGTATGAGTCGTTAAGGCCTTTGGCGTACTCTACGCTGGCCGATTTGGTGCATCACGTGAGACAGCTGTTACCGCTGTCGGATCTAGCTAGGGCCGTTCATCTTTTTAGGTATTGTTTTTCTTTGTTTTTAGTATCGAATCTTCTATTAAGTTTTTAAAAAGTTATAATTAATGTATATTTTTATTTTACAGTAAAAACGTTCATGATCAGAGTTTACCTACCTCTATTCAAACGATGTCATGCAAGCTTCTTCTGAACCTTGTAGAGTGCATCAGACAAAGATCTGATGCTGAAAATAGTAATCAAGGCCGAGAACTTCTAATGCGAATGCTCGAAGTTTTCGTACTTAAATTCAAAACGATAACGAAACTACAAATGCCTATACTTCTCAATAAAGCCAAAACTCTTCCTTCCCAAAGCACTGACGTAAAACCTTCAACGGCGGAAGACATAAAACCAAACATTACTGAATTGCAAGATGACAAAGAGTGCACCAAAACAAAATTCGGCTTTCCTTCATTGCAAAGTCAAAATTGCAATGTCGTTGACTATAGAAGCCTCGTGAAAACACTCGTATGTGGCGTGAAAACTATAACCTGGGGTTGTGCCAACTGTAAATCAGGTGAAGTTGCTCAATCCAAGCAATTCCAGCCCAAAGAAACTTTAGTTTTTATACGTCTTGTCAAATGGGCTTTGCAAGCTTTAGATATTTACACAATAGGCCCGCCGGCACTTGGTGCTTTATCACAACCTGGCAGGCCAGCCCAACCACAGACAGTTAGGAGTAAGGAGGAAAAAGAAGTGCTCGAGCACTTCAGCGGTGTCTTCTCCATGATGAATCCGCAAACTTTCCAGGAAATATTCTCCACGACGATAGATTATATGGTGGAGCGAATATTTAAAAATGCTGCCCTACAGATCGTCGGAAATTCGTTCTTAGCTAATCCCACAACTTCGCCCATATTCGCCACGGTTCTTGTAGAGTACTTGCTAGAGAGGATGGATGACATGGGCTCTAACGTTGACAGGAGTAATCTTTACTTAAGATTATTTAAGTTAGTATTTGGTAGCGTTTCGTTATTCCCAGCGGAAAACGAACATATGCTACGGCCACATCTTCATCAGATTGTTAATAGATCGATGGAACTTGCCATGTCAGCGAAGGAACCGTACAATTACTTTTTGTTGTTAAGAGCGTTGTTCAGATCAATCGGAGGCGGATCGCATGATCTCTTGTATCAAGAGTTTTTACCCCTTCTTCCGAATTTATTAGAAGGTTTAAATAGATTGCAGTCGGGATTGCACAAGCAGCACATGAAAGATTTGTTTGTAGAACTGTGTCTCACTGTGCCGGTCAGACTGAGTTCACTGCTCCCGTACTTACCAATGTTGATGGATCCTTTGGTCTCGGCATTAAATGGCAGCCATACCTTGGTTAGTCAGGGGTTGCGCACGCTCGAGTTGTGCGTAGATAATCTTCAGCCGGATTTCTTATATGAACACATTCAGCCTGTAAGAGCTGATCTCATGCAGGCTCTATGGAGGACATTACGGAATCCAACTGATCAGGTAAAACTCTTAAAAATATTTAATTTTATAATAACAAAACTCAAAGAATTAAAATTTATTTTTTTAATTGTTTGTTAACAGGTCGCACATGTTGCATTCCGAGTATTAGGCAAATTTGGTGGTGGAAATCGCAAAATGATGATTGAACCGCAGAAGCTCGAATACAACGATCGCGAGACGAATCCGCCAGCTATCGTTGCCTACTTCCAGGAACCTTCGAAGGGTATAGACTTCCCAGTGGAGAAAGTCATCGACACTGCTTTTACAGCCCTAAAATCTAATACGACCGATCCTTTCTATCGCAAGCAGTGCTGGGAGGTCATCAACTGCTACTTGGCTGCATCCCTCAGACTTGACGACGACAGAGCAACTTTGTACAAGTTCTTTACACATCCATCGTTTAAGGAAGGCAAAATACCACATCAGCAAGGACCGCATTATAAGAGTCTAGATACCGTAGCTCGAAACGTTCAACAAACCGCTCTTACAGGTATGTCTTTTTTAAAAAAAATTTTTTTTACAAAACTATTATTTTATCTATTTTAAACCAATCTAACGTCTTTTCTATCTTGATTTTAATAAAACTTATTATTAATTACTGTTACAGGTTTATTCGTGGCTGCTGCTATTAAGGAACTACGTCAATCCGTTTTAGGTTCGATGTTCAGTATAGTCCGTCACTACACGATGGTAGCGATAGCCCAGCAGGCCGGACCCTTCTGCTTAACCAACAAATCCAATCGACCTCAAGGACAGGACCCGCTTGTTCTAATCGACGCACTTGCCGTGATAATGGGTCACGAAGAAAAGGAGCTTTGCAAACCTGGTAACCTCGCGCTCGTGCTGATTCTTGAGACCGCGACTAATATTCTTGGTTCTAAGGAGCGTGCTTGCCAACTACCGCTCATGGAGTATCTAGCTGATAAGATGTGCTCGCTGTGTTACGAGCGTGCCTGGTATGCCAAGCTTGGCGGTTGCATGGCTATAAAGTTCCTCTTCGAACGCATGGCTACCAAGTGGGTGCTAAACCATCTTTTCGTATTTCTAAGAGCACTGATATTCGTGATGATGGATCTGACAGGGGAGGTATCGAATGGGGCTATAGATATGGCCAAGGCGAATCTCGAGAAAATGCTGAGGGTATGTGTAAATCCGGGTATTCAGGAGCCAGGAAACGCCGAATTGCTCGAAGCGCAAAATAAGGCTTTGTACGAGGTCACGCATGAATTAGTGAGGCAGGTGACTTCACCACACACGATTGTCAGAGAGCAAGCTATGGCTTCACTAAGGTTGCTTGGTGAAATACAAAACAAGACGGTCACCGAGGTTATGGAACCTCACAAGGAAGTGTTGGCAGATATGATACCGCCCAAGAAACATTTATTGAGACACCAACCGGCAAATGCTCAAATAGGTATGTTACTAAAATTTTACTAACTAAAGAATAAAACTGTTAGGGTAAAGCCTTAAATGTTGTATTAAAATCTTAAATATATTACAACTAATGGCTTTGCAAACTTTTCAGGTTTGATGGACGGTAATACGTTCTGTACGACACTTAGCCCAAGGCTCTTTACAATTGACTTAAAAACAGTCGAACACAAGGTCTTTTTCGAAGAACTTCTTACTTTAAACGAAGCTGAGGATATCAACCTTAACAGATTACCTTGCTACAAATCGGTACCGAATCTCATCCCTCTAAGAAAGTCGGCTTTACGTGCCCTCGCAGCCTGTCACTATATAGCCGATAAGCGGCAAAATATTTTCGAGGTGTTGTATGCAGCTTTAGAGAAGCCAAATACCGAGTTGCAGGAAGCGGCTTTTGAATGCATGCAGAAATTTATAGCAGGCTTCCAAATTGATATGGAGTCAGTTCACGCAATTATGCGACCAATGCTTCTTACTCTGGGCGATCACCGCAACCTCAGCCTTAACTGTGTTAAACGGCTGTCGTATTTAACGCAGTTGTTCCCTAGTACATTCAGTATAACCTTATGTGAGCAACTTTTACAACATCTGAAAAAGTTGTTGGCGAATTTGATACAAGCACACAAAGGAGTATCGAAAACAGGAGAGAATGAACAAAAGATTGCAACTATTATAGGAATTTTCCATCAAATACCAGCAGCTACACCTAAATTCATCGATGTACTTTGTCGACTTGTGATGCAGACTGAAAAATCATTATTAGTGGAAGCTTCGAGTCCATTTAGGATACCACTAATGAAATTCCTGTTAAGGTAAACATTTATTATTATGAAATAGTTATTTGAAATATCAAAACTTTTTATAATAATATCTTTTTAATTATGTCCTATATTTAATACACCTAAAAGTATTAATAATAACTTTGTTTTCATTTTTAGGTACCCAACAGAGACATTAAACCTCTTCTTAAATGATAACAATATCAAAGATCAACAGTGGAGTAGATATCTCGAATTTCTTATTAAAAACAAAGAAGGCAAACCCTTCAGGGACATGTTACACAAGAGCACAGCGCGCTTGATTACAATGCTACTTGCACACTCGCAGATTAATTCAAATCTTACACATAACGAAAAGAGCGAACTACAACATCAAGCTATTAGAATAGTATCGGTATTGATTAAGTTTGATGAACAGTGGCTATCAACGCAGACTCAACTTGTGGCGGCATTAAGACAAATTTGGTGCAATGATGACTATCATGCTCTGCATAAGAAGGTAGACAGTGTAGACTTCTGCCACTGGAAAGAACCGAAGTTGATCGTGAAAATTTTGCTGCATTATTTCTGTCACCATCCTAACGATATAGACTTATTGTTCCAATTATTGAGGGCTACCTGCGGTAGATACGTACCCGATTTCCAATTTTTGAGAGATTTCTTAGAAAATACTGTCGCACAGGAATATACAGTTGAATGGAAGAGAAGTGCCTTTTTCAGGTTTGTTTTTTATACCTTCAAAAACTATTATAAAATAATTTATTTTTACTGACATTTAATCAATTTTTAATTTCTTTAGATTCGTCGAGCATTTCCCAACGAATATGGCACCTGAGCTAAAGGCGAAGATTGTACAATTAATTATAATACCATGTTTTGCTGTGAGTTTTGAAAAGGGTGAAGATACAAAACTAGTTGGAAGTACGCCTGTCCCATATCAGGACAGTCCTGACAATATAGTTTCTGTTTTCATAAACAAAATAATTGATCCTGAAAATCCACTGACCGCAACTGACTGCGTGAGGATTGCTCTGTTACAATGCTCCTGTCTACTCGTGGAATTGGCTCCTCAATACATCCATGATGGTTCGAACAAGCGGCAAGGTAATAAGCTCAGACGTCTTATGACTTTCGCTTGGCCTTGCCTGCTTGGTAAAAACTGTGTCGATCCTGTGACGCGATATCATGGACATTTGTTACTCAGTCACGTCATTGCCAAATTCGCGATACATAAGAAAATTGTTCTACAGGTAAGTTAGAATTTGATTTTTATTTACAATAACGTATAACGATATTTTTTCTTCTGTAATAATATTTAAATGTGAATTAAAAAAAATTTTATTTGTTCAAATTTTTCCAGGTATTTCATAGCTTACTAAAAGCTCACGCAGTTGAAGCGCGTAATGTCGTACGTCAAGCTCTTGAAATCATAACACCAGCCATGCCAGTCAGGATGGAAGACGGTTTCAAAATGCTCACTCATTGGACCAAGAAAATCATTGTCGAGGAAGGTCACTCAATGCAGCAATTGTTTCACATACTTCAACTTGTCGTTCGCCATTACAAGGTCTACTATCCTGTTCGGCACCATCTTGTTCAGCATATGGTCAACTCGATCCAGCGACTCGGCTTCAGCCCGACAGCCACTATTGATCATCGCCGTTTAGCAGTTGAGCTTGCCGAGGTCATAATCAAATGGGAATTGCATCGCATTAAGGTTCGTGTATATTCTATACTATAATGAAAAAAAAAATATTTTCAAAATCTTTTTCCGTTCTCATAATATTAATATACCAATTTTAAAATCATCCAGGATGAGGCCGAGAACGCAGAAACAGGTGGCACGGGTACGATGACAGGCGCCATGAAGAGATCGGCTGCAGACGAGCCGGAGGCGAAGCGCATGGCCACGCAAATGGGCATTAGTCAGGGTGCGGTGTCATCCGCCTCGCCCTCGCCAGGTCTGCTTGTCACACCGAAAATGGAGCCTGGTGCTACTAAACCGATCGAGCGCACCCATGCCGATGCCATCCTCAACTTCCTGCTTAGACTCGCTTGCCAGGTAAACGATGCCACGACTACACAGGGCAATCCTGGCGAGCAGTTATCAAGACGCTGTGTAGCTCTCCTAAAAATGGCCTTGAAACCCGACGTTTGGCCGCAGTCGTGCGACTTGAAACTTGGTTGGTTGGATAAAGTGTTTGGTAGTGTCGACACACCGCAGCCCAATTACGGCAACATATGTACAGCCCTGGAGCTGGTAACGTTCCTATTAGGCGTAATGAAGAGGGAACAGATCCTTGCCAGTTTCAAGCCGCTTCAGCGAGGCCTAGGTGCCTGCATAGCAAATACCAATACGAAGGTTATAAGGTGCGTGAGAGATATTTTTTAATAAATAATATTAATTTAATCAATTCTATAAACATAAATATTTTATGTTTTCTTTTTGTTTCTATTACAGGTTGGTACACGGCTTGCTATCCCGATTGATGACAATCTTCCCCACTGAGCCGACTACTTCAACTGTCGCCTCGAAACACGAAGAACTGGAAACATTATACGGAACTGTGGGAAAATTCATAATTGATGGTCTCACTGCTTACGAGAAGAATGCAACAGCCCAACCAAGTTCTTTATTCGGCACGCTTATGATGCTGAAGGCTGCCTGCACAAATAACCAGAGCTACATCGATCGAATAATCTCTCCATTCATGAAAGTACTGCATCGAATGGCTAAAGATCACCTTCACCCCTCGCAAACAGAAAATAACCAGGTTGGCAGCGAGCTGCTAATTATGAGTCTGGATCTAGTAAAGAATAGAGTAGCGGTGATGGGCGTCGACATGCGCAAGTCGTTCATCGGCTCAATTCTGGTAGGTCTTATAGAGAAGACACAGGACATCAAGGTGATGAAGGCCATTACCAAGATGCTCGAAGAATGGATGAAAAACAAGAGCCCGGTGGCGGTCAATCAGGCACCAAGTCTGAGAGAGAAGTCGATACTTTTAGTAAAAATGATGCAATATGTAGAAAAACGTTTCCCGGATGATTTGGAATTAAACGGACAGTTTCTGGAGCTTGTGAATTACGTCTACAGAGACGAGGCGCTGAAATCGTCGGAGTTAACCTCGAAACTCGAGCCCGCGTTCCTTAGCGGACTACGTTGCATTCAACCGCATATCAGAGCTAAGTTCTTCGAGGTTTTTGACGGTTCCATGCGACGGCGATTGCATGAGAGACTACTGTACATAATATGCAGTCAGAGCTGGGACGCAATGGGCCCGCATTACTGGATCAAGCAGTGTATAGAACTGCTCATTGTAACAGCCAATCCGAATACCCAGGTCCAGATGTCGAATCAGGACACGCTTCTACCTAGTGTGAACTCGCTGATTAATCAAGTCGATAGCGAGGATCAAAAGAACTTTTTGATGTACTCGATGATAAAAGAAGAGCCCCAGGACATGCTTGACTCGGGCGACGTAAAGGCCGACATAATGGACATGGACTTGTCGAACATCGACCCTGTCACGGCTCCCGAAGAGGTGACGCCCGGTAAACAGACAACTCTGGCTCAACTCATCGCCAACCAGGCCGAATTCCTCGAGAATTCGAAGAAAATCAAGACCGAACAGCTGCTCAACGCGGCAGCCCAACTCTGCCACATGGACACAAGTTTGGCTGAGCGCGTCTGGCTTGACACATTCCCACGGCTTTGGAGTATTCTCGATGAGCATCAACAGAGCACCCTAATAGCTGAGATCGTACCATTCGTGTGCAGCGGAACCCACGTGATTCAAAAAGACTGTCATCCGAGTGCTATAGCGACCTTCGTAGAGGCGTTATCGCACTGCAATCCACCTGTGCCGATGAGGCCGGCGCTCATGAAGTACCTCGGCAGATCACACAATCTCTGGCACCGGATGACCCTTAGTCTTGAGCAGATGGCTTTTGAGAACGGCAATAATCAAGTTAAGACCAAGCGCGAACAGGATTGCTACGACTTCGAACCGGACAACAGCCCACACACAGAGGTGCTCGATTCCTTGTCCGACATGTATTCGTTATTGTGCGAAGAGGACATGTGGTCTGGACTATGGCAAAAGCACGCACACTACAAAGAGACGCTGCAGGCAACTGCCCTCGAGCAGCAGGGCTTTTTCGAACAGGCGCAAGGCGCGTACGATCTGGCCATGACCAAGTTCAAACAGGATTATGTATCAACTCCCGCGCCGTTTAAAACACAGAGGGAAGCATTACTGTGGGAACAGCATTGGATACGCTGTGCGAAAGAGCTTAATCAGTGGGACCTGTTGTTGGATTATGGAAGCAAAAAGGCGGAGAAAAATCCATTCCTGATACTGGAAAGCTCCTGGAGGATTCCCAACTGGGCGATGATGAAGGAGGCATTAGCTCAGGTCGAACAGAACTGCCCCAAGGAGATGATGTGGAAGGTCAATCTGTACCGAGGCTTTTTGGCCATCTGTCACAGCGAAGATCAACACCTCAGTGCTGTGGAGCGATACGTGGAGCTGGGTAATTTAAAAACCATCTAATTAATTTATTACAAAGTTAAAAATATTTGATTTATGCAAATTTTTTTCTTTTTTCAGCGTCTGGTCTTTGCATGCGCGAATGGCGCCGTCTGCCTCATATCGTCAGTCACATCCATTTGCCTCTTCTCCAAGCAGCTCAGCAAATTATGGAACTCCAGGAGGCCATGCAAATCCACCAGGGTCTGCTTCACGGTCGCAGCAATTCTCTCCATGACATGAAAGCCATTGTGAAGACCTGGCGCAATCGCCTGCCCGTTATTGCGGATGATCTCAGTCATTGGTCCGACATCTTCACGTGGCGTCAGCATCACTATACCTTCATCTCGAGTCACTACGAATGTCAGCAAGAGCAGACCCCGAATCATTCGATGTTAGGCGTTCACGCGTCTGCTCAGGCTATTATCCACTTCGGCAAGATAGCGAGAAAGCACAACTTGTGCGGTGTCTGCCTGGACTCGCTGTCGAGGATCTACACCATCCCAAGTGTGCCGATCGTCGATTGCTTTCAGAAGATTAGGCAGCAGGTCAAGTGCTACCTTCAGATGGCCTCGGTCTCGGGTAAGAATGAACTGCAGGAGGGCCTGGAGGTCATCGAGTCGACGAATCTCAAATATTTCACCAAGGAGATGACAGCCGAGTTCTACGCGCTGAAAGGTATGCTGCTCTCGCAGATCGGCCGCTCCGACGACGCTAATAAAGCCTTCTCGGCTGCGGTCCAGCTGCACGATACTCTCGTCAAGGCGTGGGCCCTCTGGGGCGATTATCTGGAGAGCATCTTTACGCGCGATCCCAGGCAGATCTCGATCGGCGTCTCGGCCATTACGTGCTTTCTCCACTCATGTAGGCATCAGAACGAAAGCAAGTCGAGAAAGTACCTAGCGAAGGTACTTTGGTTGCTTACGTACGATGACGAGAAGTCGTCACTGATGGACGTGGTGGACAAGTACGCGGTGGGCGTGCCGCCGATCCAATGGCTGCCCTGGATTCCGCAGCTTCTTATGTACCTCGTGCGTTACGAGGGCAACGTTATTTTGAACCTATTGAGCCAGGTCGGCAGAATATTCCCACAGGCGGTATACTTCTCCATCAGAACGCTGTATCTAACGCTGAAAATCGAGCAGAGGGAACGGTTCAAGAGCACGGAATTAGGTACGATTTGATGAATTTATAAAGAAGTATTTTTTTAATGTTTATTATTTTAAAAAACTTATTATCTATATTTCTAAATGTGTTTTACCTGATTATTAAATGGTTTATAACAAAATAGCTAAGGGGCATGATGGAGGAGATCGAGCAGCTGGTGCTCAACAGCAAGCAGCTCAGCAGCAAGAAGTGAAAGCTAAAGCGACAATACCAATGTGGATGTGTTCAAAGATTATGCATATACAGCGGGAGATCCATCCGACGATTTTGTCGAGTTTAGAAGGCATCGTTGATCAGGTATAACTTTACTATTTTAAACATAAACAACTTAATAAATTTATTTAGAGTATTTTTTAATTTTTATTATAAAATAAATATACATTTCATGATAAATTATTTGCAGATGGTTTGGTTCCGTGAAACCTGGTACGAAGAAGTCCTCAGACAGCTGCGACAGGGTCTCGCCAAATGTTATGCGATAGCTTTCGAGAATCGTGGTGCCGTAAGTGAAGCCACGATAACACCGCATACGTTAAACTTCGTTAAGAAGCTCGTTTCAACATTCGGTAATAATTTATTAACTTAAATTTCTTATTCTTTTTACCAGCGCTTAAACAGTTCTAACGTGATAATTATATTTTATTCCAGAAAATATATCGTCGTCTCAGAATATAACAAATACATTTGGTTCTGCGGGAAATGAGTCTTTAGCTCGTAGAGCACAAGCAACAGTTCAGGATCCAGACTTCCAAAAAATGAAGAGTCAATTTATTAACGACTTTGATTTCAGTACATCCGGTGCACGTCTTTTACATAATTTGATTAGCAAGTTTAAAAAATGGATTAAAATACTTGAAGGCAAAACAAAACAACTGCCCAAGTGAGTATTCTCTTGAAATAATATTCTAATATCAATTTTACTCATTAAATACATATAAAAGCAAATACAATAAACATTTTTTCTTTTAGGTCTTTCCTGATTGAAGAAAAGTGTCGCTTCCTCAGCAACTTTAGTTTAAAGACTGCTGAAGTTGAATTACCTGGCGAATTTCTTCTACCAAAAGTAATAATAATTCAATTTTTAAAAATTACTCATTCTTTTAAAGATTGCATTGTATGTTGTATATTAAAAAATTATCTATTTTTTTTAGCACTCTCATTACTATGTTAAAATTGCGCGATTCATGCCTCGAGTCGAGGTCGTCCAACGTCACAATACAGCAGCGCGCCGCTTGAGAATCCGCGGTCACAACGGCCGATTATACCCTTACCTCGTAGTAAACGACGCAGGCCTTGGCGATGCAAGACGCGAGGAGCGTGTGCTTCAACTCTTGCGCTTCCTCAACCATTACTTGGCCAAGCAAAAAGAAACTTCACGACGTTTCCTGCATTTCACAGTTCCTCGAGTCGTTGCTGTCTCGCCCCAAATGCGCCTCGTCGAAGACAATCCTGCTTCTGTTTCGTTACTTGACATTTACAAACAGGGATGCGCGAAATTAGGAATTGAGCATGATGCACCGATTGCGAGGTATTATGAGAGATTGGCGACAGTGCAAGCGAGAGGACAACAAGCCAGTCATCAGGTGCTAAGAGATATTTTAAAGGAAGTACAAACAACCATGGTATCGAAGAATATGTTAAGAGAATGGGCTGTGAAAACATTCCCTGCGGCTACGGATTATTGGACGTTCAGAAAGATGGTGAGTTTATGTTGATAATTAATACGGTATCTTTTGTAGCAAAGAAATATTTTCCCTTCTCGCTGAAATCCAAATACTTTTAACAATTTTTAAAAATTAAATATTTTTGCAGTTTACTTTACAATTATCATTGGCTTGTTTTGCTGAATATGTGCTACATTTGACGAGGCTAAATCCGGATATGATGTACGTGCATCAAGATTCAGGCTTGATCAACATTGCGTACTTCAAGTTTGACGTTGATGATACATCTGGAGAGCTTGATGCCAGTCGACCGGTTCCTTTCCGATTAACTCCGAATATTTTAGAGTTTCTTACTACTACAGGTAAACCACATTTTTTAATTTTAAATACTTTTGCGAAACATAGATTATTTTTAATTATTTATGTTGTTAAAAATTGAACAAAATATATCTGCCAATGATTGCATAAATGATTCTATGAAATAAATTAAAAAAGATATTAAAATCATTTTATTTTAAAATATGTTACTATAATTGTTAAATGATCAATCGGCTACAGATTTTACAAATAAACAAATTGTTATCGTTTGATTTAATTAGTCGTTCTTAACTTTCCTTTAACACTATCAAGAAAATGAAAGATAAATAAGAACAAAGACGATCATTCATTTCGAGCAAATAATCGGTAACATGAAAAATCGACGATCGTATTATCTTTAATTTGCACTAATTACTTAAAACCAATCATTCTATGCCCGTTTTTATCAAATTTCTCATTCAACAGGAGTCTCCGGGCCATTGACAGCGAGCGCTATCGCTACGGCGCGCTGCTTGGTCCAGCCATCGTTTAAGGTCCACACGATACTGCGCGCAATATTGCGCGACGAAGTAATCGCGGATCACAGCAAGAAGCAGGAGGACCAGAAGAACGCGGCCGAGGGCCCAACTGACATGAAGGCTGAACTGTTAATCACAATGGTGACGCGCGCTGTCACTGCGATCGTCACAAGACTGAACATGCTGGCACACTTCGACGGCACCGATAGCAAGGTCAGCACCCTCGTAGCCGCGGCCAACAATCACGACAATCTCTGTCGCATGGATCCGTCCTGGCATCCGTGGCTATAAAAGAAAGAGAAGAAAGAAGAAGATATTTGGGAGAAGCCTTCGTTGACCGACGTTTTTTTTTTACTTTTTAATTGTATTAGCTCTCTTTGTGAATTAAGAGAATGAGATTTTTTCATAAGAACCCCTCTTCGATTTAAGTTGTATATACGATAACCGTTATTGCGAAAAAAGCATGTTTCTCAGTGTATAAATTGAGCGCGACGAGCATTGAACTCCCTTTTGTTCGGAGCGATATGAGAATGGTTAATAATGAGCGACATTGTACATAAATAGTGTATGTGCTTGAGCGAGTACAAAAATGCAAAATAAATATTTTTCATTTGAAAAACTAGAGAGTGCTGCAAATTATGATTAATTTCAAACACACAGTATTACGAAGGTGGTAATAGTTTATGAGGACTTTGTACGTGAGAATAAAGATAATTCAATAAAAATTTGCTACAATAAACAATTGATTTTGAATTTATTGCATTTTGAAGAAATAAAAATATAATAATAATTGAATAAGTTATTATTAAAATACGCTTTTTTTTTAATAAATAACATTTCATGATTAAATAAAATAAATAAATTGTTTTGTTATTTACATTAAATATTTTAACATCTTTAATTTATTATTAAAGAATTAAACAAATTTTCAATTGATAATATTAAACGCCAACAGAACAGAAGCACCTCTAGCGGTGTGCGCCTGCGTCAGTTCAAAAGTGCAGCTGCATGCGGCGTGGGAGCGTTGGTGTTTATATGGCGCATTTTAGCGTCTTTTGAATTCGTCTGCTCTCTATTTTGTATACAAAAAATGCTAACAAAATGGATCATTATCGTGGCATTAATAAGTTTTTTTACAATTGCAAAAGCGTCTATAGGTGACCGATCTCAATTTTACAGCAATTGCATGACAAATTGTTATAATCACAAGTGCTATAATGGTAATACAGAAAGTTAACCTGTACACTGACGAGATGTAATATTTAATCAATTAATAAAAATGTTTTTACAGTCGTAGAATTTAAGAAAACTCCGCCCTTAGACTTAAGATTATTTTTTTGGACTTGCAAAGAAGACTGCAGTTATGCTTGCATGTGGGAAACAGTCAATTTTTTTACTTCCAGAGGACTTCATGTACCACAGTTTTACGGCAAGGTATTTAATCATGATGTACTTTCATTTACTAATTAATAAAAAATTATTTGACTTTCAGTGGCCATTTATTCGACTTTTTGGGTTGCAAGAACCTGCCTCAGTTGTATTTTCTATTTTAAACTTTTATGCCCATGCTACTTATTATTTAAAACTTAAAAATGAAGTAAGTTCTTCATCACCAATGTTTTTTGTTTGGACCTGGTTTACTGCGGTAAGATTTTTATTTTATTCTAGTTTAGTTATTTTGTTACTAAAGTAATAATTATATTTTATTAAAGTAATAATTATATTATCTTTCAGATTTGCTTACATGGTTGGTTTTGGTCAGCTGTTTTTCATGCTCGAGATAAAGATTTTACTGAAGTTATGGACTATTCTTGTGCATTTGCTATAGTTCTTACATTATTGTACTGTTTACTGTTGAGGTAGCTTTTTACAAATATTTTCAATTTATTGTATTTTTTAAAAGTGTATACAAAATCTATTTGGTTCTTTAGGTTATCCTGTAAAAATGCAATACGAACTAAAGTATTTGTTATTATAACAAGCATTTATTTTGCTGTATTATATACTCATTTATCTCACTTGTGGTCTGGTCGTATTGACTATGGATATAATATGAAATTCAACATAGTAGTTGGTAATTAATCAAAAACAATGTTAAATGTATAGATAGATTGTAAAATTATTCTAATACTGCAACATTTTTTTTAGGATTGTTAACATTTATTATTACTATGATCTGGTGGTATAAAAGCTACAAAACATTACCTCATGTGCATTTAGTAGGTTGGTTTACTGTTTTGAGTGTTTCTGTGACCTTATTAGAAGTAGCAGACTTTCCACCTATATTCTGGATTTTTGATGCGCATTCCCTTTGGCATGCTTCCACTGTACCACTTGTAAAACTGTTATACAGGTAATTATTTTATTGGCCTATCTATCAAACCAGTATCATATACATTAAGAAATTAATAGTAGAATATGCACCTTGGGAGATAAAGAATGATCCTAAATTACTTATAAATTGTGGCAAACATGTGATCTCAGTCATTCTTTTTTATCACCAGCTGCGCATATACGATTTTTTTACAAATCCACACCGAAATTGCTAATTCTTCATAAATAAAGCATTTTTGGCGAGGGCATGTAAAAAAATGTATTATTTCAAGTTAAGTAATCTTATAATACTATTTATATTACAGGTTTATAAGTTTGGATTGTTTATACCTTAGAAGACAATATTTAAAGCTAGATACTGATCGACTGTGATGCTATTTATAAAGCCGTAAAAACTGAAAACGGAAATTACTTTTGTAGAAAAAATTTATTTTTAAAGAATAATAATTATAATATAATATACATAAGTTTTCGATTGAATATAAGGCAATACCTTATAGGAATACCTTTTTTCAAGTCCTTTATGCGCTATATAACGAAGTACATTTTGAGGCAGTGAGCACTTCTTAAGGGTTTAAGTATAGTTTTTTTAATAGTAACTGACCGAAGATAATAAATAAGCAAATTTAAAAAGAAATCTAGTACACACACAGAGCATTTTCGAAGCTATGAATGGGAATGTTTCGATATAAAGTAGAAATATATGACTTTAAACGCTTGTAACAGTACATAAATTCGATATATTTTAAGAATTAACAATGATTCGCGTTAGTTTTTAAGACATCTTTTTTGACACATTATTTAAGTACTAAAAATCGTTTCGCTAAGCATACCTTAAGCGGTATTCTATAAATCCCTTATGCTTCAAATAAATGCATAGGTAATGAGTGCCTAAAACATTTAGTCTACACTGCCGCCGTAAATAAAAACACTCGCAAATACAATTTCATACAAAGAGAGAAAAATCTTAGAAAAAATTAAAATACTGGACATTAAGGTTTTTAGAGACTGAAAAAATTACTATACTTTATAGAAAATTTTATAATCGAAATTTTTACCGTGAATTTTTTTTATATTTATAGTAAAATTTCCTGAAAATTCTAGTAATTCTTTAGATTTTGTCAGTGTGGAAGTTTTACTATCCGCTGAGATAATTTTTCTAAAGATTCTCTTCTATTTGTAGATTTATGTTTATATTATAATTTTGTATCATAACAACAAAACATAAAATAGTTAAAATATTTTTTATTTAGCTTAATTCTGTTTTTAAACTTTGAAAAAATAGTTGAAGTTAAGTTAAGTTGAAAGGTACAAAATTCGTGTAGAAGACATTTATTAAAAGAATTTTTTACAAACGATAAAAAATCATTTTTATACGAAAAAAGTTAAAAACTCTTTTCAATTATAAATAAAATACTGTTAGATTAACTTATAGTAGTTTTTCACATTTTTCTCGATTTAATGTTTGTATTGTTATAAATGTTCTTGTTTCCGACGACAGTAAAATTGTTCGCTAATATAATTTATCACTTTATATCGGGTATGCGCAGTATAAGCACTCTTTATTTTTCGCATAATCATTAAAAAAATATTAAAAAAATAATAAAAACAAAGTAATGCTGCCATTTGTACGAGCTTTCGTTGAAAGAACGTGACTTGGAATAAGTAAAACGTACTCTTATGTTATATGAATTAAATTAAAAACATTAAATATTTGTATACTCGACGTTAGTTCTATAAATTACAGCATATACAATTGGTTTGCTACAGCTTAGCGTAACGAACGATTAAGCTCTCTCCCCGAGTCTTGTATTCGATTAGCGTCACTATTTGACTCGCATGACACTTTTACAATCGGCACGTCCTTATTTCATAACATTTGAGACCAATAACAAGTTGTATCAGTCAACCCCTTATTTTGATTCCTTACATTTCACTGCAATTTCTTTTTATTGAACAACTGTTACTGACCTTTTATTTAAATAATTAAATAAAAGATAAAAAGATAAACTTCATTGTTTGATTAAAATATTATTTTGTTTAATTTAAAAAATGTGCGTTTTATTTAAATGTTTTAATAAAAACGGAGCAATACACCGTTAATATTTTTATGTTTTAGTTTTTTTAGTTAAAAACGCTTAATATTAGTGAATAAAAAGTGATCTTAGTTCTTAATTTAAAATTCATCAGTCTTTTTTTGTACACCTTAGCACTACAAGTAAGTTTGTCAACTTACAATTCCATAATGCTACACAGAAATAAACAATTTAAAAACTTTTGCAGAACGCCCGTTAACAAACGAAAATCATTAAAAAAAAAATTGATTTTAAAAAGAATTTAACATAGTGAAATGTAAAGAAAATAAAAAACATGTAACTGAATGTACGTACGCGCGTTTTAATATCTCAACGTAATCGTTGTTTGATAAAAGTACCTATGATTCGATTAAGTCGTCTTAAACGCAAGTGATAGAAAAAAAATATCACATCTTGCTACTAGATGGCTGTCAATGGTGTGCGATCGTTTAAAAAAGCCAAGAACGAATATCGTTAGGCTTCTTCGTGCATTTCGTACGGTTAATAACTTTTTAACCTTTTGTACGTAAGTACTAAAAGAGATTGCGACGTCGGCACATTCTAATAGGCATCACTGACTTGTTTTATGAATCGTACCCTCATTCATATCAATTAAAGTCCTGTTGGACCTCTCAGAATGGATTACAGACCTCCTCATGGGGTTAAGTACCATAAATTGCTGTTTTAGTCACCAGTCTTCGTAAACCCCTTTCCGTGGGAAGACTTGCATTGCATTGTAGATATTTTGGAAGTACCATCATTGACTTGAAAATTGACATACCCTTTTTTCGTTGATAACTTTTTCAAGACGGGTTTACCTAAATGCACAATTTTATATAAAAAATAATTATAACATTCACATTTACTTGAATTCAATAAATAAAATCCTTTAAGGATTTCTTATTAAATTCAAAAATAAATTTGAATTCTATATTTTTTTAGTGCAATAAAAAGTGCAATAGAACCCGTTTTCTTTAAATGATCAAATTATCAAGAAAAAAGAGAGTCAATTTTAAGCAACAATCAGTGTAAGTTTGTCGCATGTTTGACCAGGGCTTCATTCTCGGGATTATCATCTCTGTGCTTTTGAAGATTTCCAGATAAAGTATGATCTGGTCTTCGCCGTTTGAAGAAGCCAATTTTCCAGAGGATCAAAGTGAGCAAGATTAAAAGCAGTAAGCCTGCCACCACTGCTACAATTATTATCCAGATTGGAACTCTTTCAGGTTCTTGTTGATCTAATGAATCTGGATGGACGGTCGTTATAGCCTAAAATAAATATGTTGTTTATAATTCCTTACAAGACTTAATTTAAATTAAATAAAATTTATACTAACTTCTGCAGAATCGTCAGAAAAATTATTTTGTTGCACAACAATTTGTGGTGGAAGAACAATTTTTGCATCAGATCCAATTTTTACTTCGTCGACCTTCGGATAATCTTCAGCCAATGTCGAATTCCATAATCTAAAAAATTTATTATAAATTATAAACTTTATCTTTACGTAATAAGGAATAAATATTTATTTTTATAACGTTGTTCGATTGTACCTTGCTTTGACAACAATAGTAGCTTCTTTCTTTTGTAAATTCGTAATAGTACACCTGATTTGGAAACATTTCGCTGTTGCAGCTTTGCAAGTCTAAGAAAAGAAAGCAATTTTAATTTTTATTGTAGATATTTGAATAAAGGCTTCTACTAAATGTAAGTTTAAAAAATATTCTATTGACAATTACCATTGCTACATGTTGATGTCGGTTTCCATTTTTGTCAAGTGTAACTTTCGTCGTAACAACTTTTTCAGTGTCTCGTTTCCTTCGTAAATGATCTGTTTGATTGAGCTCCATAACTGGACTAGGCTTCTGAGTCGGGAACGGGTCTAAATTCTCTAGTCCGATACTACCTTGTAAATTTAATGGATTTACGTAACCAGCTGGCACTTGGCACTCAGTGACATGTTCGTCATCAGCCACTAAAGATTATTTTATATACATTATACTTTGTTATTATATTATTTAATGGACTTATTAACATTTTTAAACTAAGAAGTATAATTTTAAATATGAAAATTAAAAAAATGATATTAATTACCTCGCACCAATGGTGTATCTTCTAAGTACAATAACCATTTTCCATGAGCTTTGTCATTTGCAACTTCATAAGGCCAAGAAATCACAACATCCATTGAGCTAACTTTCCACGGGCCATCATTAAAGATTTGATAAGTATGTGTAACTTTAGGACCAATTTCATTTAATCTCTTTATAGCAGATTCACCAATAATTGGACCTCCGTATGTAGAAGACTGAGATTTCGCACTCCTAGATTTATAATTATAAATTTATTTATAGAAGTTAAAAACTGTTTCAATATAATTTTAAATAATTGTGTAATTCTAACTTACCCCTTGATAGATAATTCAGCTCGTTTCAGGACTGTAGCCTGCAAGCGCGTGGGTTTCTTAACGCTTACTTCCTTAGAGGTGGAATTGACAAAGGCAATAAATCCAATTTTTACTTCGCTGTCTTCTAGGTACTTAGGGTCGAATCTTACTTGTATATTTACAGATTTGTCTTTCTTGAACGGATTTCCAATGGCGCACGAAATGAGCGTGCTGTTATGTAAATTACAGATTGCGGAATCGTTTTGTTTGGTGCCGATATAACTTAAGCTAGGCGAATTCACAAGGAATAATTGCGCTTCGTAGGCGGATTCACCCACGTTCGTGACGTTTACGTCCACCACCAATTCTTCACTTTCTCCTAAGAGTAACTCGTAATAGTTCTTTTGTGTAGGGGACGCTGCAATTTATTTGACAAATTAAATTTTTATCACTATTTTTAAATAATCTTTAAAATTATAAAATTATAAAATAAAAAAACTTTTCACGTATTTTTTTAATATTATTTAATATTAAAAAAATTTTGCAATTTTAATAAAGTATACGTACGTTGAAGATTTAATTTGGCTGATAACCTAAGGTCACTTTCACAAATATCATTGTTACCACAATCTTTCTGGAAGGTTGCATCGAAAATTCGCGCGGCTTCTTGTTGATTTAGAATTGGGTAATTATTTATATCAGGAAGAGGATCACCTTCTCGAGACATTTTTGGTTCGTCTTGAATTAACGTGTAATTTAATCGGAATTTGATTGGCGATTGAATATCACGAGTATTTTCCTAATAATCAAATAAAAATTTCTAATTAAAGTTTTGAAATTAAAAATAATTTATATATTAACAATATGTTGTAATTAATATACACCTTCAAATAAACCGTTTCTCTCTGGCAATGCGTGCGTCTTCTGCTGTCTAAAGTAGCAATCCAACTAATAAAATGCGTTCTATTCTTTTCATTAGCAAACCAAACACGTGAAAATTTCTTTGTTCCTCCAAAAGTCTCTGCTTCAATATAAGACTTTAATCTTAAAGATCGCATGTGTTCATCTTTGATGGATGTCGTATTACAGCATGCCTCAAAAGTAAAGCTATAAGGTATAATAAACGAAGATAAAATAGGTATTAAAATTAAAGTATCATAAGCTTCAATCACCAAGTTTACTAACCATGTATAATTCGAGTTTGGATCATCGAGGCAACCAGGCTTATTAGGATCGATCGGCTCCATTTTCATGCTGTAATTACCGTCTCCCTTTGGATACCTCACGTATGTTTCTATATCGATTATCCGTCTCGCGCGTAATAAAGCAACCGCATCGGCTTCATAAGCTCCTACCAATAAATCAGGATAGCCATTGTGATCCATATCTATTCCGCCGCTGAGCGAATAGCCGAACGTCTGCAGGGGCATCGGAGTATTCTCAGAGTGTATCACCTGCGAATGTCATTAAATACACATAGCATCGCTCATTCATAAGCGAGATCTGAAATCGAGATAACACTAGTTTTGACAAGATGAAAAGCGATAGTCACCTGCGATGGAGTTGTAATTAACCCGTTCTTTGAGCCTAGATATATGTATACCGTGCCCATACCCTCGTAAGGAGCACCCACGGCGATGTCGTCGATTTTGTCGTTATTTATATCTTTGAGATTCGTCAAGGCAAATCCGAACCTGTTGATACCAAAGCAACGGTTACCTCAGAGATTTAAATAGATTGCCACGCGTATGTGTACATATATATGCATTGTCAGCTCGTAAAAAATCAAAACACGTACCTCGATTCCTCGCGGCCGACTAGCTTGGTAGGCTTGCACTTATCGCTTTCTCTGGGATTCTTGCAGAGTTTCGTGTAAACGTAGACAGCACCGCCTTCTTTTTTGCCATAGTAAAACGGCGCGGCGACTATCAAATCCGATAGACTAAAAATTTTAAAAAGCTATTAACACTTGAACCTCTTTAAAACAGAATTTTTCTTTGACTTTAACATTAGACATTAATTCAATAAGCAAACTCCAACAATGCTTGAGAATTAAATAAGAAACCCATTTTCTCATGAAACGATAAAGAAACACAAACCAACTTACCCATCACCGTTGACATCGGCAGCTGAGATCTCGTAACCGAAGCTCGACGCAAACTGCTCGCCATTGAGAGTCACCGTCACCTCCATGATGTTCTTCTGGAAGTGGCGCGTGAACACGAGGACTTGTCCAGTACCATTGGAGCGCGGAGCCCCAGCCGCGTAGCCCACACCGGAGCCGAAGAAGTCGCCGTAGGTCACCGACATGCCTTGAGAAACAAAATTACATATTTCTAAATTTAAAACTTTTTTGATGGTTTTTGGAGCTCCTTTGTTTGTTTTTTATTAAAAAATTAATTGGCGTGAAATCGATTTTTTCGTAAAGCAGAGTATACGTACGCGAGTGAAGCTAACGGTCGCATCGTTGTCTCCCAATTAAAATTTCCTCGAGTTTACCTTGCAACTTCCAAAAAAGTTTTCAATTAAAAAACTACATAATTACACACTTTCAGCCCGCCCAATCCCGAAGAATCGTTCTCTCACTCTCTCCCCATAACTCAACCAGCAACAGCTCCCCAGAGGCCACTCTCTCCGCAAAGCCAATTACCCTGAAAGCCTTTTATCTCTCCTCCCCACTCCAAAAATTTACGAAAGCCTCGCGCCCATATCCGACCCACGAACACCTCTCTCTCTCCATCCGGCAACAAAGCTTGCCTCTAAATCGCATCCTAATCACGCTAATTATCACCCCGCAAAAGGAAGCGCCTCAACCTGTGCGCGCAACACGTGCGCTTACCCAAATAGCTGTATTTAGAAACGGGCGACTCCTCCTGCATGGGCGAGCTGTAAACCACCGTGTCCTTGTAGATGAAGTCGTCGCTCACTGTAAGCACGTAGAGCGTGCCCCGCCACGTGTGCGGACCCGGCGTGCCGATCACGGCGTAGTCGCCGGTCGATGTAAGCGCGCCGCTCGTGCCAGCCTGACAGTAGCCGTACTGCTCGTGCGCCCTGTGGAGAAAGGGAGAATCGGTGTTGTATTGTCTTTATATATAGGTACTGCTGAATGGAGTTTATGTATACGCGTGATGATCGTTACCGTATGGTCGGTTTGCCGGAGCATGGCTTCTTCACTTCTTGGTATTTGAGGTCCTGGGTGAAGATGTAGCACTGGCCCTGGCCCCATTGTGAGTCCTTGCTTTTGCGTACGTAGCGGTGGGCGCAGACCTGGAAGAGATGTGAGATGAAATTGAGACTGGGTGGGCTTTTGGGGAAGGTTATTTATGGGATGGTGTAGTTAGATGGGTGAAGAGTGATTTGTTTGTACGCGGGGGATCGTTGAGAGTTTTGGGGATTGATGAAAGTAGATCGCTTTTTTTTTAGAAGATCTACTTTCGCACTTTTATCGAGCGCCGCGTTTATTTTTCTTGAGCGCGCGCTGCTCGGATTTTTGCTGGGTGATGTTGAAACAGCGGTCGGCCGGGGAGTTTTTAACGAGGGATGAAACAGGCCAGAAGCTAATCAAATGAAACGTTGACGTGTGTACTCGATTGCGTAAATTGGCGTGTTTCGAAGTTTTATGGGTTAAAATTCTAAATTTATCGCTTTATGCAAATGACGAGGCTACGAAAAGTCTTTCTTATTGAAATCATTTATTCGCTTTGACTTCGCTTGATCATATCGTGCGATTTAACAGACATTTAGTTACCGCGCTGAAACAAAGATAGCATCGAACATGTGTCAACGTTTCACCGTAAGTGGGAGAACGTAACTAGCTATCGTTTAGAGAACTGATTTATGCACGAGAATCTCATTTGCACTTGTAAGTACGGTAAGTTCTTGAGAAAATTAAATCTCCTAAGCAAGTTTTTTTTCGAATTAATGATGATTTGATTTTAAACGGACCTTTCTTTATTTTCTATTTAATTATGTGGAAATCATTATTTAGGTCATTTATACTGCCGGACAGCTGGCACTCGTATCAACGTTAATTTTCTATGAATATTCAGGAAAGTGATTAAATCAACTGATGACTTCACAATTAAGATCTACGGGTATAAAATGTGGGCAGATGACTTCATCGTTTGGAGACCGACAGACGCACAGCCGGAGAGTTTTATCAAAATTCGTGGCCTGGATGGGTATGACACTCCTAGTTCGTGTGACCCTCGCTCAATAAAAGTTAATTGCCCGTTTCGTGCTGTTCGAAATTGTCGCTGAAGTTTTCAATGCTCGGTTAATAAAAAGCAATTTGATAGTGGAATGTTGGATTTAAAGATGCATTAAGGAAAATATTATGCGTCAGGATAAAAATGTGTTTATTGGGTATCGAAGTTAGTCATAGTATTGATCGAAATTTTGTTGGTCTTATCTCTAAAATTATGATAACATGAGTAATAACGACTCTCTATTTACAAAGTAAAAAATTGGCGGCCTGTTTTTGATAAAGATTTATTCCATCTAACATGCAGCAACCATAATACATTATATAATAAGTGTAAAACAAAAGTTGTACACTAAAATTAACAGTTATTTTGTTTTATTTTCAACTAAATTTTACTGTCAATAAATACCAGTTTAAAGCTATTTTTAAATTTGAGAAACCTTTAAATTCTGTTGACACGCCAAATTTTGATACACGTGCTAACTCTCAACTCCACGGTCGTCTATTTCTAACAAAAGTCTTAAAAAATCCTACAGCATTATATCTAATATTACTATACTTTTCTGCAAGATGACAAACGGCCAATACCTGATGAAATTCCCGAACAACTCGTTTTATAAATATAAACAATGTATGAGGTAACAAATCCAAGGCCAAGAAACGATCGCTCTCTTCGCGAATGAAAAAGAGCGCCAACTCGTACAGAAAAATGACGCGGGGACAATAAAATTTTTATGAACCACTTGTTAATAATACACAATGATCACATGGTAAATCCAAATGATGCATGCGCTTACACCGCAGTACTCCCAACGCTCGCAATTCAAAATTTACATAAAAATTTCAACAACTCGATTTTCCCAGCATTAAAAACTAAAATAATAATCCTCAAACGATCCTTCCTCTCTTCACCCAAGCAAACAAAACACTCGCTCAGCGCGCATCGGATTTACATATCGGAAGTGAAATAGGCGCTCACCATGACTTTGCCGCCGACTCCGGCGCTGCGTACGGTCACGCCGAGCCACTGGCCGTCCTTAAGCTCGTCGTTGCCAGGCTTCGTCAGCTCTTCCGTGTCCATACCTGTCGGGCCGAACGATCGGGCATTATAGATAAGTGGCTTGGATATATGTACGCAGGCTCGGACCCTTAGCTTCCCTTGTCGAAGCTCGAGTCCGCCGTGGGTGCAAAAAAATGGATAAAAAATGAAGATGGTGCGGATATGTCACAAGCTATAGATCGGCTGCTCTGACGTTATTTGATTCTTTTATTTCCATCGGTTTTAACGAAGATTATCGTTTGAACTCGAGATAATTTTGTAAAATGTGTGAGGAGTGTGTGACTATTTTGCAAGTTTGTTGATTCTATATTGTTAAATTCATCAATTTTGTTAAGTTGTAAAAAAGCGTATCGATCTCGCGTGGTCCTGGCACATTGAGAATCGATACTTTGGCATGGTTACATCTAATGGACACGTTTGTATTTGAGCTGCGTTCAACGTTAAATTGCGGCTTAAGGATTTTTAATGAATTTAATATTGTTAAAAAAGACTAGCAGGTAATAAATCTATATTACGAATTATTAGATAGCAAATTTTTCAATGGAATTATTTAACCCGCGAATCACGTACGTATATAAATACAGCTACAACACCGACTAATTAGAGCATAATATACTAAGGCAGCCGAAAGCCCGGTTTTATGAGTGCAAAACGTGACTCTGCGCCTCGTCGTATAATATCGGGAATTCGCATAAAAGTCCATTGTGCTGCTTTCGGGGTCTTTGCACGCGAGGAGCCCATTTTCGTCGTAACTTCACACTTGTTAGCACGCAAACGGCTCAATATTGTGTCTAGGAAGTCGCAGCCATTGGAAAACTCCCATGAATAATGTATGCGAATTTCTAATAATATAACGCGAGGAGTAGGTCACGATTTTTCGAGAATGAGTTATGAGTTTTAACTGAATTAAAATTAAAAAGAAAAACAACAAACTCGCCATCGAAAGCGACAATTTTTGCTTGCTATATGTTAATACATCGGTTAGTAAGAGCAGCAGTTTAATCGTTTTAATATAAGTATATATAACAAACTGGCAAGATGCTGACGGTTAATGAGTTAGTATAAAATCAAAAATCGTAATAAAAATAAACACATCGATATTATAAAAAAAGCTCATATTTTCCACAGTTATAAGACAAGCCTTCATAAGAGCAAGCGCATTGAGTTAAAAATGGGTTAAATGTTAAATCAATTTGTAATCTCTCTCACGGGTTAATTCGTCGAATGAGCGGCATTAAAATCATGTGCAGCAGCAAAATAAAATGCGCGAAATTAGTGGCCTTTAAAATTTTTTTTTTTTTATTTTACTGCTCATGCCACACAGAAGCTGAGATTAGTATCGTTCGAATGATGCAGTTCATGCTCAGTGAAACATTATTCTGCATCGTGTATATATAGATGAAATAATAAGAAAAAAAATACAGATAAAATAGGGTAAAAACGCTTAAGAACTCTTCATTCATTTCATTCGTTAAAAGAACTCCGATGGTTCACTTACTTGACTCATACTGACTGCCCTCGCCTTCATGGACAACCAAAACATAATTTAGCATAAATTACTTTTTCTTTTTTACATGGAAAAAAATAGTAAGGAAATGGTTACATTCTTAAGTGTATAAAGTTTTAAATTGAAATGACTTTCGAATGACATCACTGTAACTGTCGTTTCTTTGGATTTCAGTTTTTTTACAAACGAAACTAGTTAAAGAGAATGATTTATGTGGTAGGTTTTGAATACTACGGTCGTTTGCTTAGCAAGTAATTTAATATTTATACATAATTTAAAATATTGTAAATATAGTTGAGCAATAAAAATCGATGTACAAGTTTCTAAACAATACAAACATATTGAATAGAATATTTTATAAAGATTAAAAATCAGAAATGAAACTGTTTATAATAAATCATTTCAAAAGAATAATTTATCCTCATCGAAATTTATTGCTAATAGTGTTAGAATAAATTAGATTTAACCTAGTTCACAAAACCTATAGCAATTAGAATTATTATATAGATTGCGCAATGAAAGAACATTGTAGAATTAATGCTGCACTTGACGACAAGTGTATATACTTGAGTAATGCGATTTATTCCCTCTTACATTGCAGCCAATTATTTTTAACGACCGCATCGATTGAAACAAAAATAAAATTAAATTCAGCTCTCATCATTTATTTTAATTGTTGTGAAATGCTTCACTAACTCTTCAAAGAACTGCGATTGCCCGTTTATACGCAACAAGTAAAGTTCAACGTACTGAATCGAACAAATTCAATAATTATTTTACAAAAAAATAATTCTATAAAGAACACATTCCAAAACTACATAAACCTACATAGAAAACCGCGTCTCCCCGTCATTTGAATCCTCGCGTCCGACTTTCCGCTATAAAGCCAGCCTTACAACACAGCATTAATTCCACGCTCTCCGAAAAAAAAGGGACGCCCAAGTCGTATCAGCCGCGCGCGCGCGGCCAGCTATCATGTACAGCCGACTTTCTCTTCCCATAAACGGACAGAAAAAAAGAGGAAGGTCTAGTGCCTTATCACTCACCGATACCCCCGAAAATACTTATCCACCAAAAAAAAGAGAGCTCGCTCGTTATCTCTCGCCCGATAAACTACCTATACTCCCTCCGTTTAAACTACTCTGTATACTTGTATCTAGATATACCATAGTACTACCCAATAACCAACCGCGAATACTTACTTATGCGCCCGTCGGTGATGACCTGCTCGCAGTCCCGGCTGTAGCTGGTCATGGGGCACTGCCAGAGGGCCCCGGACCTGTTGGTGCCGGGCTGACGGTTCTGATCCAGGGGCGCGCCGATCAGCATCCTGAGGGCAAAAAGAACGGAAGGAGGAGTTTTAGATAAGGAATGTGTGTCTTGTAAGCTTTTTTTTGCGCTCGAACGTGTGCGAAGGTGCGCGCAGCAGCTGCTAAAGATAAGCCAGAAATGTGCGACGTACGCGGGAATTCCGGGCGTTTTGGAGAGGTGGAGAGTGAATTGCTGCGGTATGCGTTTAAGGTTTTATACGAGGGTGTAGGGTTTTAATGGTTTGTGTAAGGTGGAGGACGGAATTTTTGTGGCGTGTGGAGTTTTTTGATGGTTGATCGAATGATTTAATTTAGTTATAGGGGAACGAATATAATAATTTAACTTGAATCATTTTCTAAAATTGTTTTAAAAATTTTCAATACCAATATTAATAAATTAACTCTTCTCCATAACATATCTCAAATTCTCAGAACGAAAACTCGGAGTCTTACGAGGCTAACAAAATTATATTCTCCGCTCCAGCGTTTCCCAGTGCTCGTAACCGTTTATATCAATCGCTCCGCTTTACTGACTGCTTTACGGCCTCTGATTCCCCTTAATTCGATCAATAATTTGCATTGAGTTTGTTTAGCATCAAAGTGTTGAATCCCCCTTACTCGTCCATAAAACCACCCAATAAAGCTCCAATTTAAACAAGCCTTAAAAATCTCAATCCAATCCATTCAAAAATTACAAACCCCAAACCCACATCCCTCATCAACCCAGCAGTCACGCAAGCCGAGAGGCAAACACAGCTATAAAACATCACCCCTCCGCTCCAAATACCAATAGACCCGAATAATCACTTAACGAATAAATTTTGATTTGTTTATCGCGAGAGCTGGCTCCGGCACGCACATCGGCGATCAATCACCCACGGCCCCTTATATATACACACACTTCGAGCAATTAGAAGGCGAAATTCCCTGCCACGTGCATCATAGGCAAGTGGCCTCGCGGCAATTACACAGACTCCTATTGGGCTCGCATAGAAAATTAAAAAAAAAAGGAAGGAAGCTTAACCAGCCGCGGGGTGGCATAAACCACACGCTGCATTCCAGACCTCCGCGAGAGCCGAAAATAGTTCGAGGAGTCTACTTGCACGCGGCTAGATAAAGGGACTTCTTCCTTTCTTCCTGCGCGAGGGCGCGTCTTTTGTCTCCGTCCTAACTCTTTCTTCTTCGCGGAGACTTAGAGTCGAGACGCGCGTACATATATTAGCGCGCAGCGCGGGGTTTATTTATAAAAGCCGAGGAGAGAGCATATGTGCAGAGCGAGACTCGTAGGGAAAAATTCCCGAACGATAAAGAGGCCCTGCGTTTCTGGGTGGATTTAGTAGACGTCGTGAGACTGCGGAGAATTGAATGAATCACGGCCCCGGCGCCGGGAGAATATAGAACGATATGCGCGGAGGGAGTGGGTATCGTCGGTGCGTCTGCACGAGGCGAGTTTCGTGAGTGTGGATGTATTTAGCGATGATGCGCGGATTCTTTTTTGGAGCTGGGACTACGTCGGGTTTTGCTTTCTGGAATGGTGAAGTTTTAGCGGTTTGGGTTTTTGAGATGCAAGAGGTTTGAGTGCAAGTAGTAGATTTAGCGTGATTTTGAAGATAATGTAATTTGAAATTTGGGTGTCTGTGGAATGTGTATATTTTTGTTTGGCTGCCAAAGGATTTCGTTTTATCGTATTCGAGTATTATGAAATTTGTTATGAGCTAAAGATTATTTTCATCCGATGTTATATAAATAAGGCATCATTGGCTTCGACAAAAACATTTTTGCCCGATAAAAATAGGCGAGATTCAGACTGCATGATTCAACGAAAGATAACTCAGCTCTGTCCCGGAAATACTTGCGTTCTCAATCTGTTTCTTCGGTATTCGCGTATATATCCGACCGGCTATATTTTGACCGAACATCTGTAAGATTTTGTATTTCAAAACGATATTTCGTTCGATTAATAAAACACATAAAATAAGAGCTTTGAGAACGGACCGATCAAAAAGAATCAAAGGCAGGCGCATCTCCGTTTTCTTTTTTAGCTTGTAGTCATTAATCAGACGATGCCCACGTAAATAAATTTAGATACTTCGGTTGCTGCTTTCGTAAAATAGAAACTTTTAAATGCAAATCTCTTTCATCTTTATCAGAACATATCAGAAATATTATTCGCATCAACCGCTACTCAAAAGTAGTATCTCTTTTAAATACGACCACTCGACTAAATTCGGCTACCGTCGATAAAAAGCACAATTAAAACGTAATTCAACAATCTCTTTATAAGTACATCTCCATCGCGCTTAACAAATTACATCGTTCCAACAGATAACATTGTCTCAAAAAGCGCCTTTAACATTTTCATTCCAGCCCCTGCTAGCTTTACAACTGCACATACTAACTCTTTGAAGCAAGCATACACAGAGCCGTATAAGCCGAGCGCGCAACGAAATACTTCGCGCGGTTATGTAAACAAGGAGAATGTATCAGCATGGCATTAAAACGGAATTCTATCGCGAGTACACACATCGAACTGCTTATCTAAGCTCCGAAATCTCGCGCGCGACGGCCGCTTTTTTTCACCGCAGACATTTTTCAGCCACAGCGGCGTGAAAAATAGCCCGACAGGAAACAAAGCGAGGGACCAATTAGAGCCGGTTATTTATTCACTGCCCTCCGATAAATAACCCGGCTCGTTCCGCCTTTCTCACGCTTATTAACTACACCCAGCGCGAAATGTCATCTGTATTTTTAGAACCAGCCGAGCCTGTATACCTCCAAAAAGGGCCGTAATCACGCGAAAAACACAGGCCTACGGAGGTTAACGATTCCTCATCATCGAGCTCGCGTATATCTCCTCCGCGTTCACCGTTATTTATATCCCATTGTTTCGCTTTATCAGGCGCAAGAGCCTCGGCTTTTCTCGCGTTTTTCTCGCCTCGCGGTCTTTGACGCGAAATTGCGGCTTTGCTCGTGTGTATACTTATACTCGCGTGCGCGCGCGGACAAATCGGCCAAGTGTGGCTGGATGAAGAATGGCCTGGCCGCGCTGAATTGGAGAGAATGCATTTTCAAACGGTGAGCGCGGTGCGGTTTCACGCCGGCTTTGAGGCTGCGTTATGCGTTGGGAAATTTGCGGGGATTGTTTAGGCTGTTTGTTTGGGTTTTGTGCTTGTGTGAATGTTTGGGTAAATAAGAGGTTGGAGTGGGAGAGTGATGGATGTGTTGGTATCGTCAGTTTTGGTTGTTTTAGTTGATTTTTTATTGCCGGTTGGAGGAATGTTGAAACTGCGTACGCAGCGGTTCTCGCCGTTTTTAAAATGACATCTTGAGAATTGAAGTTAGAGTAACAGAGCGCCTTGTTAACTCGAGTGTCGGAGTTTCAGCTTACATATTCATAAGCTGTGCTCCGTATTTCACGGAATAAATTTTCATTTTTTATAATCGAATCAATGAACTCTCGACGGCAAATTTCTAAACGATAAAGTAACGAGTGTTATATTTTTAAATAATTGATTCTCACCGTCACGCAGAATGTTCTATTTCATAGACTTAAAAAGTATTTGTTTACAACGATTATTACGAACGCCTTCCGCTCTTCCACTAAAGCAACCTTGATACCATTAACCTTATCTCAATCAAATCTTACTAAACCTCGCACGATATACTCCCATTCTCGATTTCAAAACCGTGTATCCCCCATCGAAAACGGCCCTCCAGAAATCCCCTCAGTCGCGTTAAACTTAAATCACTCGCAAAAATCCACCTCTCTCTCAACTTCAGACCTTCTATCCCCAAACTCACTCCCAACTATACACTCTCACTAAAAAATCCCGTAAACTCACCAGCTAACGAATCTCGGCGATGTCTCCCCGCGGTCCTCCTGATGTTCAGCCACGGAGAAGCCGAAGTAGCTGCCGCTCATGCCGCGCTTGACAACAGGTATCCGCGGCTCGAAGTTGAAGCCCCAGCAGCCGGCTAGGGCCCAGATCAGCAGCAGCGGTAAACACCAAGTCCGGCCCATCGCGGCTGCTTTTTTCCTCTCCTCTCGCAGGACGGGGGATGACGTGGTATACGTCTATGCAGATAGTATCCAACAAGAGAAAGAGATTTTTCCCTCAAGAGGCAAGCATGCCTCGAGATGCACGATTATTACGTTTCTCTCTCTCTCCTCTCTCTTCTCGTTGCGCACGTCCGTTCGTTAGCGTCGCTTTCCCCCTTTCTCACCTTTCCTCTCCGCGGCGAGAGATTTCATTTACCTCTCGGTGTATAAGAGAGGCTGCGTGCGCTCCCTTCTCTCTCCCTCACACTGGCCGATCTCGCACGTATATACACACGCACACTTGGCCAGCTCTAGCCTTCCTCGCGCAGGTATATACACACAGCGCACGCAGACGATTATTCTCTCTCTTTCCGATTCCCTCTCGCTCTGTGTGTCTCTCTCTGTATAGGTGTGTGTAATACAACACAGAGCCTCTCTCGCTGGATCCACCCACGCACGCGCCGCGCACTCTTTCCTTCCTTTCTTCCTCCTTCCTCGCGCACTAACCCGCCGACTCCTTTCTCATCTGCACACTCTCGCCTCTTATACGATATACATGCACCACAGCAACACACAGACACACAGCACAGCCCGATTTTTCGATAAAGAGAGAAAAAAAGCGCGAGCGAACAACCGCTCACGGCTCTTGAAACACGCCGTATATACGCAGAGCAGCAGCCTGGCGCGTGTATACGCTAGTACTTCTCGCGCGATCCCCCGACGAGCTGCTGCGCTGGCCGCTCCTCGACCAGTTTGCCGCCTCTGCTCTCTCTCGCGCCCGTTCAACTCTATCCACGGCGGCTGCGGCGGCGGCGGCGGCGCTGGGATATATACACGTAGGTGGCAGTGGTTACTGTAGACGGGGACGTCACGTGACCCAGACTCTCTCTCTGTGTTGGTGCGCCGATGAGTTATATGCTAAGCGCTATGCAGCCGGCGGCCTTTTCTCTGTTTTTCGGAAGAGGAGGGGGGAGTGAGGGGAAGTGTCAAACTTACCGAGGGGAGAATGCGGTGTATTGATGGAGGGATTCTGGGGATCGTTTGTTGCCGTGTTAAGGTTTTTTTTTAGTGCGGCTGGGTTTATGATGGGTAGGAGAGCGGTTATAGTTATGGTTGTTTTCTTTTTCGCGGGGGGAGATGAGGTTTTTCGAAGGCCGACGAGTGACGAGCGCGCGAGCTCTGCTTTTAGGTGATGAGCCGCGGGATTACGTGATTCGGGTTTAAATATATAGAGAATGGGGAGCGAAAATTTCTCGGTGGAATGGGAACGAAAGTGTCGATTTTTGATTGATCGCGAGTTTTGGGATTGAGATTAATTGCGAGCGCGGTGTTTGTTGTGGAGTTAGAGGATTAGAGGCTATTTTTGAGGCGCTGGCGCGCCGGGAAATACGCGCGGTATTGGAGGTTTTCCGAATTTATTGCTCAGCGGCCGGAAATAAATTGTAATTGCTTCGTACGCGGAACAGGTTTCTATTTCGACGATATATTAGGGAGACTTTGTTTACGGTCTGTTGGATTCGTTTTAATTCTAGTTTCATTTTTTCAAATTTTGTTTTTAATGTTATGCTCCAAAATAACTACGTACTATCAGTTTGCTGTAAAATACCGCGAGGTCCAATGTTACTCGAGAATTGATATTTGCTTCAATATGTTATCAGACCTCGCATTTGTTCCAAAATTTCTCTATAATTTGTTTTTGCTCTAAATTTATTCGAGAATTATTGTTTGCTCCAAAATAAGCACGGAAATTATTTTTGCTCTAAAATTACTCTAAAATTAGTGTTTGCTCCAAAATTACTGCAGAGTTAGTTTCTGCTCCAAAATGTTACCAGACCTCATATTTTGCTATAAAATTTCTTGCTCTATTTTTGCTCTAAAATTATCCTAGAATTCATGTTTGTTCCAAAACTACTGCAGTATTAGTCCTTTATTCCAAAATTACCGAAAGATTTGTTTTTGCTCCAAAATGTTACTAAAGATTGCATTTGCTCCAAAAAATTCCATTATTAGTTTTTGCTCCAAAATTTTTCTGTAATTTGTTTTTGCACTTAATTTATTCAAGATTTCTGATTTAATCCACATAACTTACAGACATTATTTTTACTCTAAAATAACTCTATGGAATTCATATTTGCTTCGAAACTATTGCAGTATTAGGTTTTGCTCCAAAATATCATCAAATCTTGCATTTGCTCCAAAATTATTTCATATTTAATTTTTACGCCAAAATTATCCCATATTTAATTTTTCTATAATTTCTTTGCTTCAAATTTATTTCCGAATTTGAATATCTCCAATATCTCAGCAGACCTTACCTTTGATCCAAAAATTGTTATAATTTATTATTGCTCTAAAGTTACCTTAGAATTAGTATTTTCTTCAAAATTATTACAGAATTGTATTTGCTCCAAAATTGTAATAGAATTTATTTTTATTCTGAAATTCTAATTACTCTAAAATACTCATATGTTTCGGAACTATTATTTGTTCTTGCTCCAAAATTATCATAAATTCGACTTGAAAATTATTATCAGTTCCTTCATTTTGCTTCATCTTAATGTTGAAAGTTTACTACAAATATATTATCAAAGAATTTGATTTTATTAATTTGAAAATAATTTTAATTATTTTAATTTTTAATTTAGCAAAATATTACTTTCATCATCCTTATTGAGTTATGGAAATTCAACTCAAATTTTTATAAAATTTGTTGCATTATGTACCCATTTATTAGTTTGCTCCAAAATGCTTGATATACTTGGTTCATTATTTTACATTTCCCTTTTTTATTTAAAGGTAATTAAATAAGACAATCTTCAATTTACAATAATTTATTATTGCTTAGCGCATTAGAGACTAACAGCATTTATACATGTTTTTTTTTTTTACATATTTCTTATTCGACATTGTGTACACTATTTATATATGATTTTTATTAATCAGTGATAGAATTCACGTTCCAAATTACTTTGGGAACTTTTACATTATTACATTTTTGTAGTAGTTCCGACAGTGGATCACAAGGCTTGTTTCAATATTTTTTTTCTTACGAGAGAAGAGAACACATTTAGCTTAGATTATCTAAGAACGCGGGCTCGCGTAGAAAGTAATTGACAAATGCAAATACCTTCTATCACGTCTTCGCGCCGAAATTTATTGATGATTGAGTTGAGTTTCATTCGATTGACTACGTACACTATTTGCATTTCTTGATAACAAGAATAAACTTTCGTCCGAGTAATAAAATTGTATAATTTTGCAACAGATTAATTTATCTACAGTTGAAATCATTCTTAATACTTTTGAACTAGCAGTTTGTTATACATTCTTAATTAAATTGATCGATACATTTTGAAATTCAGTGAAAATTCGCGCACCAACAAATTATTTTCACTTTATAAATTCAGACATGGAAGGGATAAATTATCAAAATGTTTTTTCTTCCATTTAGTTTTTGCTTGTGATCATTATAAAATACTTCGATGTGCGAAGGCATTTTTCTTTTTTTATTCCCAAGTACTAATTATGTTAAAGTTACAAATCCGATCCAATCAGTCGTTTTTGGGATGATAACTAGTAAAATTAATAAGTAACTACAGATTTAAACTACTGATTTATAACATAAACTTCGTAGTAATGTTTTTTTCGGCGAATGAAATTTAATGTTACAGCATGCTTCATTAATTCATTTACAATAAACAGAAAAAATTTGAGTATCTTCAAAATTGATAAAAATGTTTCCTTCAAGAATCGACATTAATAAACAATGCGCAAATATTGTTCAACTGAAAAACAGTAATTCAGACTACTCAAATTTCTTATGTAAATAGTAAAATATTCGTAAGTTTAATTAATAACATTTGTATTATTATATATTAACATTTTTCCCTTTACAACAACTTCCTTTATAGCGATACTGATATCTTTCATCAATTATATACTTAGCGAGTAATAACAGAATCAACGATTCTTTTCGAAGCGCGACACACAAGAGAGAATTATCAACATTATATTGGTCTATGTAACACACGTTTTCATTTTTTTATCTTTTCAATAAATTCATTGCTTCATAGTTTCACTTTAGTATTTAGTTAAAACGCAAAATTTCATAATAATGCAATTGTAAGTCTTAAAGTTGAGAAATACATGATTAATAAGAATCGAGTAAAAGTTTCTGGATTTCAACTGTATACATTCACGTATTAAACATCGCTTTGTTTAGGAACAAACGTTTAAAAACTTTCTCCTTAATACAAACAGGTCAATCAATAGATCAATATTCAACGATCCGCGGTTAGCTACGATTATAATCGGCACTGAAATCAGCGCAAAAACTTTTACATTGTACATTGAAAATACAGCTTTTTCATTTACAAAGATATCCCCAAAGGCAGCAATTAAAACGCAACGTAATACTGAAACTTTACTTTGACAGAAAAACAAAAGTAAGAACTTCTCGTTAAGTTCATAATTGTTACGCACAACTCTATTAGAACTGAAAGAACCTAACGACCACAAAAATAAAAGAAAGGAAACGACGAAAATTAACGCGCATAATAAACTCACCGCGTGCCCATCCTCCGGCCCTTCTCCGCGCTATAAGCTCATTTAACGCTGTATACATCACCAGACACCGTATCATTTGACCCTTTTTAAATTTCAGCCCATAAATAATAAAATTGAACGTAAAACTCGCGAGCCGACGGCTCGTTAAAAAAACGCGAATTCTCCGGCTCGAAGGCCGCCGTCAAAATAAAAATACTCGTTTGTTTAATATATCTCCTCTACGGCTTTATTCTTCCTCTCGCTATAAACTCTTGTACGAATTCTCCCCCATAAGATGGAATGTAATCCGTTTTGGTGAAAGTGTAAACGAACTAATCTAATTATCTCGTGATCGTTTCTCGCACATACGCACTAGCTCCCTAGTTCTGCGCGTTTTACATTCTCATGGATTTTTTTCTCTTTCTCTCTCTTTCTCTCACATCTTGGCTTACTCGGCATAAAAAGGGGGTTTTTTTAATGGGTAGAAAAAGAGACGAGGTCTACGTGACGTTGTTAACGCTACACGCCCTCCATACTGCACGAGCTGTATGGAGATGAGACTAATTGAGAACGCTATTAAAACGCTACGACTGTATACAATAACAGGCGCGACTGTACACCAGAGTTACACATATACACATGGACCAGCTCCGCTAGTGCCTAAACGACGTAAAAATGACTTTTATCTCTTAAACAGGGGAAAAAAAAACATCTTTTGGTATTTCTTATAGCACATAAATATATGTGTGTTTGTATGTATGTATATTTATATATATATATGTATATTTCGCCCTCCTTTTTCGCGAGGTCCTAGAATGAAACTAAATGGAAAATCAGCCTTTCTTATTGTAAATAGTAATATCTCTTTTATGATTATTATTATTTTTTAATATGTATATATATATATATACTCTGTTGTGAATTATCGAAGATAGATACATTAACAGGTGAATTTTACTTTATTATTAAGGTGATCCCAGAAAAATTATTAAATTTGATAAAATTATTTTATAAATGTTACCACAATTAAGTATTTGCAAAAAATTGATATTTTGGAACATGTAAGTTGGTATAGAATTTTTACCATCAAAAAGAAAAGTATATTAAAATCTTAAGATTTAAATGATATAATTTTCTTAGTTCGTATTAAAAAGATAAAAAAATTTTCACAGTCTAATTTTAAACTTTAAATAAAAACAAGTCGTGGACGTAATTCTTTTAAAAAGTTTCAGAAAGTTCAAAAAATTGACATTTAAAATCAGAAAACCTAATTTCCCGTCTAGTTTTGGTAAGTAGCCCTGTGTAGTATTTTTACATATATTTTTACAAGATGCAATAGTTTTAATCTTATAATACGGTAAATTTACTTGCCCTTTGTGTTCAGAAAAGAAAAAAATAAACGTTACAACTAGATTTTCTATGGCTTGTTTTATCATTAATAAAAGTAAAGAAGATCGATGCTAAGAGATCGTAATGCTAAATATGTGTACATAAAGAGCAGCCGTTTTAATTAAGTGCTAAACAACAAAGAAAGTGACATTTATGGAAGCACCAACGGCCGCGAAATCAGTTGTTAAATTATCATTCGTGAATGTTTTAAAAAAACATTATCACAGAGGACACTTTTTTGCAAATTTACAGAAAGAAAATTGGGTTTTCCACAAAACTAATTATATTGACTCAATTTTTCAAACAAAGATATTTTATTTTTTTTCTTCTAAATTCTTAGATAAAAAATTTTGTAAATCTTCAAGATTCAAAATGTTTTGGAAATCCCAATTTTATAGGCCTTAGTTGATCTTATTTTTACAATTGTTTTAGAGTGAAAATTCTAATTATTTTTCCTAAATAACAAAAGTTAATAAACTTACGACATGAAACTTATTACAGCGAAAAGTCATTAATATCTTTTTCAAATAACTTATTTTCCACAATTAAAAAATATCTCAAGAAGCAAAATAATAATACTTTATCTAATGTATTGCATATATTAATAGATATAGCAGTTGCAAACCACATTAATGATAACCTAATTCAAATTTTGAATGAACAAGTTATCACTGGGCTGTTCTTGCAATGAGTTAACGAAAATAATTCGTTTTAATACAGAGCACATTGAGTATTTAAAAAGATAAAAAATGACAATTAGCAATCAACAAGTTCAATGAAATATCATTATAACTTGATAAATGTTGATTCAAAAAATTATTATCATTTTTTTAATATTGGTCAATACTTGCTCCTTACTATTCATGATATTTTTGTTTGTAAATTCTTATTAATAAGTGTAATTTTATAACCAAAATTTTTATATTCTTTTTAAAAATCATTGTATATTCATCTGTATAGAAAGTTTATGACTTGATTAAAAGGATTCAAATTTATATATACAGTAATAAGCCCGGTGAATAATAAATATAAATAAAAAATTAATATATTACAAAGCGCTAAATGCGAAACTGGAAAAAGTTTAAGTGAATTTTAAGCACTTAACAAGGGATTAATTTCACTTATTTTACGAGTCACGCATTAAATTCTTCTTAATGAACACGTTGAAATTGTGGAACTCTTGCTTTATGTATTTTTTTATGTAATGTAGAGCAGTCACCTAGAATAGTTTATTAGTAGATATGTTAATTAAGAAAGGCTAAGAATAATTTCAGAAATGATAAAGTTGCACTTCTTATGTACCTAAGAATTAAAAATAAGTATTGCCTTATTCTGGTTTTGGATTTTTGTCCGATTTACCACTTTTTTCACTCTTTTCCGCTTTAGAACTTTTTTCATTTTGTTGTTGATTTTGTTGCTGGTTTTGTTGTTCTTGTTGAATTGGAATATCATCTAAAATGAAAGAAGACATTTTTATAAGATTGAATTTCAGTAAACAAAGCAGTAAGCAAAAATTTCGATAATATAATAACGTGAGGGTGAGTCATATTTAATACAAGAGAAAAAGCTGCGCATACATGAGTATTGTGGATACCTTTTATAGAGATATCTAGCACATGGAATATATAGACTTTCTTACAAAAAAAGACTGAATGCAAAATCGATATTCAATACAACAGTGGGTGAATAATGTACGATAAAAGGTGAATAAAGTCCAGAGATAGTACGAGCAACGTAAATACATTTATAAAACACACAAAAGGCAATGTACATTGTCCAAGCAAAAAGAAGTCGTGTATGGAGTGTGTCATTTCATAAAACGTGTTCTTTTTCGCCAAAAAACTACTGCAGCGTGTCGATGAGCTAAAGTCGAGTATCACAATATATACACGCTGCATACAACTGCAACGTCTTCTCCTTGATGCTGAAAGTGTGATACAAAAATATGTGTCGAGTGACATTCGTAAGCGAGACACTCCTCGTCTCGTGTATACACGTGTGTGACGAAAGCACGCTCGTAAAAAAAAGGCGTGATGCTGCTCCGACTGTTTGCTTTCTATCGAATCCTCTCATAGAGCGCTCACCTCTCGTCCCCATCTCTCTTGCTCAATCAATATACACAAGTTCTGGACAACAAAAAAACTTCTCTTCCATCTACATCTAGTACGAGTATCGGTTGTTTGGATCGTCGGGCGCGCAGAGATTCATTGGCTCCTTCTGCTTGCTCTTGGAGCTACCGCCGCTGAGCTTGCTGACGGCCTCGCCCAGCGCCTGCTCCTCCAGCACCCTGTAGAGCCTCTGCGCGGCGCTGGGCTTGTCGTGGTGGCCGGGCGATGCCGAATCTGCCTTCTCCTTGCCCTCCTTGACCGAATCCTTGCGCTCCTTCTTCCTGGAGCCGCCGGCGCGCTTAGGCGAGCCGCGGTTCGGCGAGCTCTGGCTGCTGCAGATGCTCTCGCGCCTCGAGTTGTCGGTCGAGGAGGGCGGCGCCACGATGCCAGGTATCTGGTGGCGATCCGCCTGGGCGATGTCCGTGTCGTCGAACGAGTTGTGCAGCGGGTTCTTCCAGAGCCAGGCGCGACGTCTGGTGCTGCTGACGGGGGTGCGCTGGGCCGAGGGCACAGGTGAGTGGCCGTCGGCTCCTGCTGTCTGGTCGCTTTTAGTCTCGCCGCTCTCGAATAGCATCTCGTCGAGGTCGTCTGTGGGTGGCATACTTAAGCAGGATGAAGTACGGCCGGATGCGAGACGTGGACGGGTGCCGTGGCTCCGGATATAGGACTTTATGACCGTGTGCTTTCGTGTGTAGTTTTTTTTTGCGGATGTTGTACGGGTGTTTTTATTTTTTGATTTGATATTTTTTATTGGGTTTGTATGTGAGAGTTTTGTGTGATGTAGAGATTGGTAAGAGTTGGAGGTAAGTTTTTTATAGGTGATAATTTGTTAATGAACGATTTTTATTACTGCAGACTTTCAGTATGTAAATTTTTAATGTTGAATATTCCAGAGGAAATGAATAATTATTTAATCTTGCCAACCTCTATCATATCGTTAACGTATAAATTCGCATGTATGTGTGTGAAATTACTTGATGTTTTTAATAAATTTAATCAAAATGCAAGTCTTATAATAATTAAAGAAATAATTTTCGTATACACACATTCTTAAATATTGAAGATCTAGAATTGATGTATAATTAATTTTACTTAACAATTGTTTAATGCAAAATACACTTAGTAAAAGTTTTCTAGGGGTTTGAACATTACCAACAAATGGGTTTTTTTTACATGCAGAAGGAATTATTTTTTTAAAAATATTTATTCATTGATTAGAAATCAGTCTAATTATCAGATTTTTAAATATTTATGTTCAATAATGAATAAACATAAACTCTTTATGCTTTTAAAGTTTTTGTTTTACATTAAATATGATAGGCAAAAAATGATATCTAATCAACAAATATTTTTTTGAAATTTATATTGCAGGCAAAATGCTTGGATAAAAAATGATCGTTTTTCATGATAGGTATTATATACTGCAATCACAGGAATAAATTGGTAAACAAAAATAACACCATTTTTTAGTAACATTAGGAAACTTGTTCTCACCCAGTAGACTAGAGATTGATCATGCATAGATAATTTAACCCACCTGGTAATTTCTTAGTGCGGAAAGAGGCATTGGTAATCATAGATTTCAGAATTGTTGCTGTTGATGTAGAAGTTGGAACACTTATACCTAGAGATCCATCAGCAGTTTGGCCTTAAAAATGAAAAATTATTTTAATATTTTTGAATAAAAATATGTTTCTTAGTTTTCAAAATTAGACTATTAAACTAGAAAAGTACCTGTTGGACCAGAACTACTAGAATTGCGTATTGCATTTGTGGCAAGCATAACTTCTGGATATGTTTCATAACATGCTCGATTATGAATATCTTCAACTGCTTGACTCGCAACATACCAACAATTATTATACCTTTAAAAAGAATTTATGTATTATATGATTTTAATTAAATAAGAATTACAATTATTGAAATAAAAATTCTTACATAGCAAAATAAATTGCATGTAGAAACTCAAGAAGAAACTGACTGGAAACAGGTATACGAGGTAAGAGTCTAGGAACAAAAGTAGACTCACTACTATATGATTGACGTTGATGATGACCTGGCTTCATGAATCCTTGAGTCACAAGTCTATAAATAAAGACATTGAGTACATATAATACAAAACTGATAATATTTCAAGTAACACTATATTCAATACACTTACTTTGAAGCCACTTTACAAAGCTGCTCCAGAGCAGACTTTTTGAAAAAACCTAATTGTTGATTGAATACAAACAACAAAGCGGTCATTACTTTTAACCTGTTTTGGGCATTTAAAGTTTCAATATGCTTTAAAGGACCCCAACTAACAAGTTTTGTATTACATTCTTCAAAACGTCGAACAGCACTTTCTGTAAGTGATGCTGGTGCCAAACTGGAGGGCTAAAATATTAAAAATTGTTGATGAATTTTTCAGAAACAAAAAAATAATGTACAATTATTAATAGATAAATTAAGTATTGTTTTACCTCGTGGTAAATTGACATCATTGCAAGAGAAGGCAAACGAAAAGATACTGCTTTTGGTTCTCCAGCTTTATCTACCAACTCTAAGTTATAAACTCCAACAAGCAATGTTTCTACAGTACGACAATTCTAAAAATAATTATAAATGTGTGTAAGTTAAATTATCACATGCTATTTGATTAAAATTATCAAGGTTTAAAAAGTTTTTTAGAATTTAGTTTGAATGACATTCATGTTTTGTTTGCCCATGAGTAAACACAGTTTTGGAGTACTGTAATTAACAGAATGATAGTTCAATTTGCAACTGACAAAAATTACACCTTGTAAACCTTACATAATCAAATCAAAGTCATTTGGCACTGATAAGGAAAAATCTAGGAGTGTTTTACACTTCAAAAGATACTTATACTATAATAATCTCAAGATTACTAAATTAAAATCAAGTGCATTAAATAAATATAACACTAAATGCTAAAGTACCTTAATATCCCCATGAGCAACAGAGTTTAAATAAATATAAATTAACGTTGGTAAAAACTGCAGACTAAAACGCTGTAGCTGTATTTCTCTTGATCTGTAGAAATTGAACAGCTGATTGCACACAGTTTCCACCAGCTGAAATCATCACAGAAAAACATCATATCACTTAGAATCTTTGCGCCATCCCATCTTATGAAAACCAACTCGCTCCAACCAAGCTCAATACCTGACTGTACTTGGTGCGCTCCTCCAGAAGTAAGTACAGAGCCTGCACTATCTCATCGTCCTGGGACAGAGTATTGGCAAAGGTGGCGAGCTCCAGAGTAGAGAGCTCCGCGCAGTCAGCCAGCCACTCGTTGATGATCCCCTCGATCATCTTGCCCAGATCTTCTAAGCCTCCGGACGGAGTAACACTCGACTGGCTCAAAAGTAAAACAAGCGGAGATCAAGGTCTCTGACTCATCGAGGCCTTCACTCCCTCACTGCCTCACAGATAGTCTCTCTCTTTCCAGAGTGGAACCCCCTCTTATCCTGGCATGCCCTCCCAAAGATCCATGTGGCCTTGGGCAGAGCTGGTAATGAACCTTGAGTTCAAGGAGCGCTCCACCGTTGCGGCCGCCTCGATCAGCGGGACAGCTCTGTCACGAGTTGCCGCGACCTTTCAGAATTCGTTTGTTGCGCTCGCTGCTTCTTCTACTGCTGCTGGTGTTGTTAGTCCAGCGATAGGGCGCCGCCATGCCATGCCATGCGTGACCGAGTCGCGTGAAAACTAGTAGCCGTCGCGAGCGAGTGTTGGCTATTTCGACCTGCCAGGGGGATATATATTTATAAGCTCGATGGAAGCGACGCGAGCCGGATTTTATTGGAAGCTGAGGCGGGGGTGGCGAGAGTGGGGAAATAGTGACGGTCGCGATTATGTTTTAGAGCTGGACGAGGATTTTGGGAGTGGTGCAAGTTTTTGTGAGAGTTGTTGAAAGTGGATGAGGATGGTGGATTTTTGCGATATTTTGGAGCGTTATGTTAATGTATGTTTTTCGGCTTTTGTTGATTTTCATTCTGACTAGTAAATTACTGTGGACGGTTTTTGACGGTCATTAAAGAGTGATTGCTATTCGTCGGTCGGGCAACTTTTTTTATTATATTTTGAATTTGAAATTTAAATTGAAGATTCTTATCAAGTTTAGATAATGATGATATTATGCTGCAGACAGATTTAAATTGCTCGATATGATTATAAATTAGCTGAACCTAAAAACCAACCTTGCTGACCTTGTAATGTTCAATCAATAAAATTCATGTTCATAAATTAGTGCACTATGAAACTACTAGGTACATACATACATACATACATCATACAAAAAATCTATAATTAAAATGTTTGGTTTTTGTAATGAAAATTCATATTTTAATAACTATAATAAAACAATTTGTACTACATGTTTACAGTTTAGATAAATAGCTTTATTTTATAATATGTACAAGTTCATCTCATTACATACAAGTTTTGTGTAATTGTATTCTGTCACTTAAACATATAATAAACCGTGATCTAAATCAAATTCTCACAGAGTTACAAAGATTCTTATAGGGAAAATTGGATACAGGTAAAATAATGTTAAAAATATATTTGTATCATCCATCTATCTCATTTATTGTATATAATAGTATTGTACACAATTCACCTCTCTGCAAAATGTCCGAAAATAGAAAAAAAATAAGATCAAAATTAAAAATTAAGTTCGATCATTGTCACTAAAAGTGTACTTAACACTTTCAAAAAGGTTCATCAATTTTCTACAGCCGCATAAAAAATTATATTTCTTAGCTTTCTAATCACTTTTATAGTCTTTACAATCAACAGATGCACTGCATTAGAAAGCTGCTTGAAATATTAATTTAAATTTTATAGACACGCTTAATTATCTTCAACCACCGTCGCCGCCGCCGTCGCCGTTTCTTCTTCATCGTCAGATATACACTTTTTGGTTATTCGTTTTCTTCGACCACCTCTACCACTACCTTCGCTTTTCCTTCCTTTCAGTTTGATTTTCATCCTTACACTAGAATCTACGTCGGAACCCCCGGCTTCCTCGATCTCCTTTTCGTCGGCTTCTTCGGCAGCAGCAGCGGCAGCGGCGGCCGCGGCAGCAGCAGCAGCAGCTTCTGCGTTAAATTTAGCTTCGAGCCTCTGACGTGCATTCGAAAAGACAGACTGCAGGACAATAGAATTTTCGTAAATCAGCGATGCTTCCTCATTGTAAATTTGTGCGTTCTTACATAGCTGCATAAAGTCCTTTTCAAGTTCATCCAAATCTGTATATTTGCATTCCTCAATTTTTTGTATAATTTTATTTATGGCAAGAGGCTTTTTAATGATCTCGTAATAATCTGGAAATTCTCGACGTGGGGGCAAATCCATAAATGGTTCGCTTAATGTTCTACCATCTGAACTCTCTGTATAATTAACAACCGCATTTATTAACTTTTTCATAACCTTTTTTAATTTTGGATCTATATTGCCTTTCCTCTTTTTAGGACCTATCTCGTCATCATCTTCGCCTTTTCTTTTTCTTTTCCGCGTTCCCTTCTTCTTCTTATCGTCTTCTTCTTCTTCTTCGAAGTCCCCACCTTCTTCGCCTATCGCTTTGAGCCATTCTTTTTCTGTAAGACTGTTGGTGTAGTCAACTTCCTTACGTTGCCTAGATCCTCTGCCTAAGAAAGCCTTGTCTTCATCTTCTTCAAAAGCCCACCTTTCAACTTCCTCTTCATCTTTTACTAACCATTCAGGAAGTTCAGCTTCTTCTAATAAACGAGATCTTCTACCAGGTCCCAGTTTAGCTTCTTCTCTTCTCCTTTCCATGTCACATTTTTGGAAAATTTCAAACTCCTCTTCTGATCTAGCAATCATTCTATTCACAGTTTCATCATCTGGAACTTCATTCTCCTCTTCATCGTCTTCATCATCTTGATGTAAAATAGTTTGAAGGAACTGTTGCCTTTCAGATCCCGTAGATTTCTGATCAAACATACCAGCTTGAATGACTTTTTCATCCATGTTAAGTTTATACCTGGCAGCAGCTAAAATTCTTTCCTCTACTGAATTTACAGTCATTAATCGTAAAACTCTCACTTCATTTTTCTGACCAATTCTGTGAGCTCTGTCTTGAGCTTGTAAGTCTTGATGTGGATTCCAGTCAGAGTCAAAAATAATTACAGTATCTGCAGCCTGGAGATTCAAACCAAGACCACCAGCACGAGTTGATAAAATAAACAGAAAGTATTTTGAATTTGGATCATTAAATCTTTTTAGTAGATCTCCTCGATCTTCAGCTTTTGTTGTTCCATCTAATCTTAAATATAAGAAACCACGCATATTAAGATAATCTTCCATTATGGTCATTAGTTGTGTCATTTGACAAAACAGGAGAACCCTATGATTTGTGGATTTTAGTTTTGGCAGAATTCGATCTAACAATTCAAACTTGCCAGAAGCTCGATATAAATCTGGACCACTGATAAGACCAGCTCCTTGAATTCCTAAATGTTCACTATATTTTTCTTCAATAGCTTGGAACATGAATGGATGATTACAGAGTTTCCTTAATTGAACAATAGTATTCATGAGAGCTTTTGCACCTCCCTTGCCTCGTTTACCCTTTTCAGAACCATCAGTCAGTAAAACACCTTTACTCTGCATATGCTTGTAAAGAACTTTTTGTAAACCAGACATATCACATTTGATAATATATTCTACTTTATCAGGTAGCTGAGACTCTACTTCTTTCTTCAAACGTCTTAACAAGAAAGGACGTAACACTTTATGTAAACGACGAATGATAAGAATTGTTTCTTCTTCATTTAGTTCAACCTTTTCACCAGTTGTAGCAAAAGGTGCATTGAACCACTGTTCAAATGTACTACAAGATTTGAAAATAGAGGGCAGTAAGAAATTTAACAGAGCCCACAACTCTGGTAATTTGTTTTGTAATGGTGTCCCTGTGAGTAGCAAACGATGAGGTGCAAGGTAATGAGTGTTTAACACTTGAGTTAATTTACAATGGTGATTTTTCATTCTGTGTCCTTCGTCAATAATCATGTATTTCCACTGTAATTTTGCTAAAACACTCTTATCTTTGATAATATATTCATAAGTAGTTAATAAAACATTAAACTTCGTGGCACGCATTTGAGACTGAATTGTTCTCCTTCCAGCTGGTGACCCTTTGTAAGAAACAACAATAACACTGGGCGCCCATTTTTCAAATTCCAATATCCAATTGGATAATGTAGATAAAGGAACAATAATGAGAAAAGGTCCATTAACTTTTTTCTTTTCCATAAGATAAGTAACAAGAGCTATGGTTTGAATTGTTTTTCCTAGACCCATCTCATCAGCCAAAATACCATTTAAATTATTGTTAAATAGCGATACCATCCATTCCAAACCTTTAATTTGGTATTCTTTCAATTTGCCATTTACCATGATGGATGCTTGTTCCGTTACAACTTCATGAACAGTATGAGCAATGTTATAATACGTTTGCTCATCTGTTTTGTACTCATCATCCTCTGCTTTGGCTTTTTGTATCGTTTTCTTAACTTTATCTTCTTCTCCGTCACCTAAGTCCAATTTCTTATCTTCGTCCATTTCATCTTCCTCATCATCATCTTCATATTCGCTTTCTGATTCAATAGGTTCCCATCCTGGATGAGTGTCTAGGAAAGAATTCAACTGACTCATGAGTGGTGCTTCTTCACCACTCAAAGTTCGACCAGTAGCAATTTCAATGACACTAACGCGAACATCTTCTCCATCTTTTCCTATTTCTCCATTTTCACCTTCAAACTTCTTCTTCTTTTTCTTACGTTTTTGCGCTTCTACTTGCTTTTTCTTTTGTTCCATCTTATGCTGTTTCACCATTTCTGTGAGATTAAGTATGTATTCATCTGTTTGAGAAAGTAAGAAGGCCAAACGTTTATCTTTCTTTTGGTCAATAAGTTTTCTGTAACCTTCTTCATCTTCCGCCATCAGACGTCGCATACGTTCTTTTTCTATCCTTTCCTGTTCTTTCTTTTGTTCTCTTTCGGCATTGGCATGATGATTAAGAATAGCTTTATTGAGACGGCCCAATTTCGCGACATTGTTTCGGTGGAATTCTTTGAAATCTTTGCTATGCTGCAAAACTGAACTAATAAATTCTTGATGCTTTTGTCTTCGCTTTCTTTCAGCTTCTAATTTTTGTTGCTTCTCAAGTTTTTCTGTAGCTCTAGCTTCTCGCAAGCCCTGTCGTTTTGTTCGTTTGTACGCTTTCACGTTCACAGCCGTTTCTAAAGTTGTATCCTTGCGTGTGCATGCCAAAATTTCCGTTCTAAGTTGTCGTTGAAAATTTAGCACCCTCAGCATGCCCAACTCGATTTGGGCTTGAATTCTTAAATCCTCAGGCATATTTGTAGGTAAATAATTAAGCTGCTCCATACGAAGCGCTATCCTCGCTGCAACTCGATTTTCTCGCTCTTGTAAAATAACCAATGGATCGAGCCCAGCTGGTTTTGCAACAGTGGTAACCTTGTTGGTTTTTGATTGTCCTTGTTGCTGGGACTGCGGACCTTGGCCAGGTTTCATGGGAAAGCCAGGTGCACTTGCATTTGGAGGCTGACCAGGGCCTGGAGGAGCATCTGGAGGTCTCTGACCTTGTACCGCTAGCACCTGATGTTGTGTCAAGGGCTGATTTCGAGCTAGTGCTCTATAAGCCATTATTTGTGCACGAAGTTGCTGTATCTGCTGAGGATTAAAAGCTTGCTTCTCATTATTAATATTGCCACCTTGTCGTGCTTTTAAAGCAAGAAGCTGCAAATAACGTGGGTCATCTGTAAGTCCTTTTGCTTCCATAGTATCGATGGCTTTTTGCAAAGATCTCATGTTATCTTGTGTAGGTCCTGTTCCTGGTCCAGGAGGACCAGGAGGTGCAGCTGGTGGTACACAGTTTTGTGTAGGTAATCCAACTTGCACCGATCCTTGAATACCTGAAGGTGGACCAACGGGACCATTTGAAGCTTGTGATTGATTACCTAAAAATATAAAACTTTCTTAATTATCTTTCATAAAATTAGAATAATTATATTTTAATAATAATATTTATTCAATTTTCTAACAGGAATATAATAATATTTAAAAGCATAATTGTAATCAGAGCTATTTTAAAAATCTAAAAAGTAAAAAATTTTATATTTTTATCATGATAAAATAGATTTTAATGTAAAATTTCTTGAGTATAATTACTTTTTACTTAAATTTGTTATATTTGAATAAATTTAGTAATAATCTAAAATATTTTAAATAATTTTAGCAAGTTTTATGGATTAAAATTACTTTCTTTTTGTTCAACCAACTACTATTTTATTGTAAATAATAATTTTGTATCAACACGAAAATAAAATCAAGTAAAATAAAGAAAAAGAAAGATAAAAATAAAATTATTTGTTTTATCACTTATATTTACAAATTATATAGAAACACCTGTAATAAAATTGTAATTTATCAGTATAAATTAATATATGAGTAAGTATCTTATGAAAAGTACAAAAACTACATTTTGTCAAGTTATTCCCCACATATTCATATTTACTTACAAAGAAGTACAAAATATATTTGTAATACCTTTTGTAATAACAGTAATAAATAAATAATGACTGTAACTATAAGTTTTGAGATTTTCATTTTTTAAAAAATAAATAAACAAGCATACAAAAAATGTAAATAAACAACAATAAATTAGCTATTTAGCCAAATCTTACCTATTTGAGCCATTTGAGGCGTATGAGGATGTCCAGGTCCTGGAGAATGCGAAGGAACATGTGGCGGTCCAGGCTGGCTAGGTCCCATCTGCACCGGTCCTATTGGGCCACTTTGTGGCGACGTTAGAGGCTGTTGAACAGCCATCACCGGACCATTCTGCCCCATAACTCCAATATTACCAGGAATCTGAGGAGGGAATTGCTGCTGCACCGGTGGCTGCTGCTGCGGCGGAGGCTGCTGCTGAACAGGTGCCTGTGAATGTGGCGAGAGCTGCTGCTGTGCCAACATCGGAGGGCCTCCCTGAGCCGTCTGCGGTGCTGGCTGCACAGCATCGTAGCTCTGCGTCGGACTGTGGTGCTGCTGTACAGCCATGCCAGGTGGCAGCTGCTGCTGCTGCTGCTGCTGAGGCGGGTAACCTTGAAGCGGCTGCTGAACCTGGGCTGGCGGTGCGGCCACGTAGGCCTGCTGCTGCTGAGGCGGAGCCAACTGCGGCGCCTGTCCCTGCTGCTGTCCGTCCTGATAACCTCCCGGGGCGGGGCTGTGCTGGGGTGGCATACCAGACATGGGGCTGCCCTGGGCCTGCGGCGACGGCACCTGGGGAGGCGGCCCCATCGGCGGCTGCTGCTGTTGCTGCGGCGGCGGCGGCATCGGGGACGAGGACTGCTGTGGCGACGGGCTCGCCATCCTCTCTCCCTCTCCTCTCAACTACCTACGCTCCCTACTTACAAAATCGCTCTTCCACACTTGCAGTGAATATCACGCGTCCTGCTTGATCCTCGACATTTTTACATCGAATCTCCAGAGGCTGGTTGTTACCTCGCGCACGTTTTCCGGGCTCGCAGAGCGCGCGGCGCACGAGAGAAGCGCTTATTATTCTCTCCCAGCCTGCGGCCTGTTATGCTGGAACGCCACCGGGCAACTCGTAGCTTCTACCTTTCCATTGGGTGGCTATAGCGTGCATCCTTCCCTAACGCTGGAATCAATGTCAGACGCGCCATGTATATACGTACACGCACGCACACTCAGCCAGCCATTCTCCCGCGCGCGGGCGCGCTTTTCTATATATACCCAATTATAGATATAGGCGATGGACTCGTTGTATACAAGCGCTTATTTATGTTTACAGCTCGGGCAAAGACAGTCGAATTTTCTCGCCGTGACTATGCGGCCGCAGCGCGCCGCAAAGGTAGACAACACATTGGCAGTATGATAATCGCTGTGCTGTAGGTATATAAGTGCGGCTTTACATAACCTTAATTCGAGGAACGATGAGGAGGCGCAGCGCAGCGCGTCATCTTTTCATCTGAAGATGATTGAGTTGAAAGATGGCTGCGGCCATCTGTAAAAAGTATCTTTGTTCGTGATGCTTGTTTTAAAATGTGAAATAAAAATACGTACGTCCGACGAGTTGATTTGCAAAGCGAAAACTTTTCCTATCAATTCGCCGAGGCCGTTATGAAATGTTTTGAAACGGCGCGACTAGAGCCGCTTGTAACGGCTGGGGGGGTTTTAGAACGATGATTGTTGAGATTAGAACGTCGGTTGTTCTTGTGACGTTGGATAAACGTTGCGGAGCAGGCGATGGATTTTCGAAACGATCGTTATGTTAGCCAGCGACGCAGACTTTGCGGATAATTATTTTTAATGATGATCGTGCGGAATTTTGATTGTTGCAGGCGTTTTTTGTGGGAGGGATGAAATATTAGAAAATTTAATGATGTTGGATTTTTTTTTTTATATTATTTAAATATTACAAGTTTTTTTTCTTGTTGCTATGAAATTATACGTATAAATAAAAATAAAGTTTTTAATTATTGAAATTTTAATTTGATAAATTTTTAGAAAAAAATGATTTATTTTTTTAAGAGAAGGAATGGAAATTTTTGGCAAGGAAAGTGGAGGATAAGGGTATTAAAAGAAAAACAACAAATTTAATGTATTTAGTACGATCTATCTCATTTACTGTATATAATTAATATACACAATTACCATTTCTGTGAAAGTTCTTGATTACAGACAAAATTAGAATAGGACGATAGAAGGAAAATTCAAGTCTATTTTTCACTATAAGTGTACCTAAAATTAAAAAAATGTCTATAAATTTCCTACAGCTGTTTAAAAAATTGATTTAGCTTTTTATCGACTTTCGGTGTCTTTAAAATCATGAAATATACTTATAAGAAAATTTATCGAAATATAATTTAAAACCTTACAGATTTCTAAAGCTTATATACACTCAATGATCATCGGCATCGTCATCATCATCTGAAATACACTTTTTACTTATTCTTTTTCTTCGACCACCTCTACCTCCTCCTTCACTTTTTCTTCCCTTTAATTTGATCTTCATCCTCACATTGGAATCAGCGTCAGATCCGTCTTCACCATCTTTATTGTCGTCGGAGCCTAATACTTCAGCTTCGACTTTCTGTCGTGCATTTGTAAAAACAGATTGCAAAACAATAGAATTCTCGTGGATTAATGACGCTTCCTCGTTGTATATTTGTGCGTTTTTGCAAAGCTGCATAAAGTCCTTTTCAAGTTCATCTAAGTCTGAATACTTGCCCTCTTCAATCTTTTGCACCAGTTTATTGATTGCAAGAGGTTTTTTAATTATTTCATAGTAATCTGGGAATTCACGACGTGACGGTAATTCCATAAATGGTTCACTTAATGCTCTACCGTCTGAACTATCTGTATAATTAATGACTGCAGATATTATCTTCTTCATACTCCTTTTTAATTTGGGATTTGTACCCGATGCCCCTCTCCTTTTCTTTACAACTGGTTCCTCATCTTCGTCTCCTTTCTTTCTCCTTTTTCGTGTTTGTTTCTTTTTCTTATCATCTTCCTCCTCTTCGTCAAACTCCACTCCATCATCACCAATAGCTCTTAACAGTTCTTTTTCTGTAAGGCTATTAGTGTAGTCAACTTCTTTACGCTGCCGTGAACCACGTCCTAAGAATTTATCTTCCTCTTCATCATAACAACACTTCTCAACTTCATCATCATTTTTCACTAACCATTCAGGAAGCTCAGCTTCCTCTAACAAACGAGATCTTCTACCAGGTCCTAGTTTGGCTTCTTCTCTTCTCCTTTCAATGTCATTTTTTTGGAAAATTTCAAACTCTTCTTCTGATCTAGCAATCATTCTATTCACAGTTTCATCATCTGGAACTTCATTCTCCTCTTCATCATCTTCGTCATCTTGATGTAAAATAGATTGAAGGAACTGTTGCCTTTCAGAACCTGTAGATTTCTGGTCAAACATACCAGCTTGAATGACTTTTTCATCCATGTTAAGTTTGTACCTGGCAGCAGCTAGAATTCTTTCTTCTACTGAATTTACAGTCATTAATCGTAAAACTCTCACTTCATTTTTCTGTCCAATTCTGTGAGCTCTGTCTTGAGCTTGTAAGTCTTGGTGTGGATTCCAGTCAGAGTCAAAAATAATTACAGTATCTGCAGCCTGAAGATTCAAACCAAGACCACCCGCTCTAGTAGATAAAATAAATAGAAAATATTCTGATCCTGGGTCGTTAAATCTTTTTAGAAGATCTCCTCGGTCTTCAGCTTTTGTGGTTCCATCTAAACGTAAATACATGAAACCACGCCAATTGAGATAGTCCTCCATAATAGTCATAAGTTGCGTCATTTGACAAAACAGTAGTACCCTATGATTTGTATTTTTTAATTTCGGCAAAATGCGATCCAACAATTCAAATTTGCCAGAAGCACGATATAAAAGAGGTCCAGTGATAATACCAGATCCTTGAATTCCTAAATATTCGCAATATTTCTCTTCAATATGTTGGAACATAAATGGATGATTACAAAGTTTACGAAGCTGGACAATTGTATTCATTAAGGCTTTCGCGCCTCCTTTGCCTCGTTTTCCCTTCTCAGATCCATCAGTCAATAAAACGCCTTTACTTTGCATGTGCTTATAAAGGACTCTCTGCAAGCCAGACATATCACACTTAATAATATATTCTACTTTATCAGGCAGCTGAGACTCTACTTCTTTTTTCAGACGCCTCAGCAAGAAAGGACGTAAAACTTTATGTAAACGGCGGATAATAAGAATCGTTTCTTCTTCATTTAATTCAACTTTTTCACCCGTAGTAGCAAAAGGTGCATTAAACCACTGTTCAAACGTACTGCAAGATTTGAAGATTGATGGAAGTAAGAAATTCAATAGAGCCCACAGCTCTGGTAATTTATTTTGCAGTGGTGTACCCGTGAGTAACAAACGATGAGGTGCGAGATAATGAGTGTTTAACACTTGAGTTAATTTACAATGATGATTTTTCATTCTATGTCCTTCATCTATAATCATATACTTCCACTGTAATTTCGCTAAAACACTCTTGTCTTTGATAATATATTCATAAGTAGTTAATAAAACATTAAACTTCGTGGCACGCATTTGAGACTGAATTGCTCTCCTTCCAGCTGGCGATCCTTTGTAAGAAACTACAACAACGCTGGGTGCCCATTTTTCGAACTCCAGTATCCAATTGGAAAGTGTCGATAAAGGAACAATAATGAGAAAAGGTCCATTGACTTTTTTCTTTTCCATAAGATACGTGACAAGACCTATTGTTTGAATAGTTTTTCCTAAACCCATCTCATCGGCTAAAATGCCGTTAAGATTATTATTAAACAACGATACCATCCATTCCAAGCCTTTAACTTGGTACTCTTTGAGCAGTCCATTAACCATAATGGATGCTTGCTCTGTGACGCTTTCGTGCACTGTGTGAGCAATACTATAGTAAGTTTGCTCTTCGGTTTTGTTGTACTCGTCATCTTCGACCTTGGTCTTCTTAATAGCCTTTTTCTGTTTCAGTTCTTCCGCCCTTTCTTGATCGGTCTTTTCTTCGTCACCCTCTTCCTCGTCTTCATCCTCATCTTCTTCGCTGTCAGTCTCAACTGCTTCCCATCCTGGATGAGACTCCAGAAATGCATTCAATTGGCTTAAACATGGAGCTTCTTCACCACTTAATGTACGGCCAGTAGCCGTCTCCATGACTTCGACCCGAACGTCTTCGCCATCGATTTCCTGTCCGTTTTCGCCTTCTATCGAAAGTCTCTTCTTTTTCTTTTTACGCTTTTGCTCCTCGACCTGCTTTTTCTTTTGCTCTATCTTATGCTGCTTCACCATCTCTGTTAAATTGCCTATATATTCATCAGTCTGTGAAAGTAAGAAAGCCAATCGTTTGTCTTTTTTCTGATCAATGAGCTTTCTGTAACCTTCTTCATCCTCTGCCATCAAACGTCGCATACGTTCCTTCTCTATCCTCTCCTGTTCCTTCTTTTGTTCTCTTTCAGCATTCGCATGATAATTCATAATTGCCTTGTTGAGCCTCGCAAGCTTGGCTAGATTATTTCGATGGAACTCCTTCAGGTCTTTGCCATGCTGCAGCACCGAAGAAATGAAGTCCTGGTGCTTTTGCTTGCGCTTCCTCTCTGCTTCTAATTTTTGCTGTTTCTCAAGCTTCTCCGTTGCTCGAGCTTCTCTCAGGCCTTGTCGTTTCGCGCGTTTATACGCTTTCATATTGACCGTCGTCTCAAGCGTCGTATCCCTCCGCGTCGAAGCAAGGATTTCGGACCTGAGCTGCCGCTGGAAATTGAGTACTCGTAACATGCGCAATTCCATCTGTGCTTGGGTTCGTAATTCTTCGGGTATCGTGGCGGGCAAATTGCTCAGCTGTTGTATCCGTAGAGCGATCCTCTGAGCAACTCGGTTCTCGCGCTCGTTCAATATGTGAAGAGGATCAATGCCTTCCGGCCTCGGCACCGTCGTGACTCTGTTGGTCTTTGCGCCACCGGCTTGTGGCCCCTGCTGCTGAGGATGAGGCTGTTGTTGCTGTGGCTGCGGTGGAGCCTGCATACCTGGTCCGAGTCGTGGAGGCCCAGGGAATCCAGGCATACCCATCGGTCCGTGGGGTGGTCCAGGGGGAGGACCACCAGGGCCCATAGGACCTGCCTGAGAAGGATCGACGGGTCGTTGATTAATACCCTGTACCGCCATCAGCTGCTGCGGACTGAGAGGCTGATTACGCGCCAGTATGCGGTACGCCATCATCTGCGCGTGAAATTGTTGAAACTGTTGTGGGGTTAGAAGCTGATTTTCGTTACTCCCCTGTCGAGCTCGAAGAGCGAGAAGCTGCAAGTATCGCGGATCCTCTTGAAGGCCTTTCTTCTCCATTGTGGTTATCACTTTTTGTATAGCGGTGAGATTTTCTTGACCTTGGCCGGGAGCGGGCGCTGGCCCAGGTCCAGGCCCAGGTCCGGGTCCTGGTCCTGGCATGCTGCCGGGTCCGGTCGTCGGTCCAGCTCCAGGTGGACCATTTTGCGTGTTCGGACTTACGTGTCCTGGTCCTTGACCAAGTGGTGGTGGACCGCCTGGACCCATTGGACCTCCCGGTCCGCCAGCACCCATTGGACCACCGGCTCCCATTGGACCTCCAGGCCCACCTGCTGCCATCGAACCTCCGGGTCCACCAGGTACCATCGGTCCTCCCGGACCTCCAGCAACCATCGGACCTCCAGGACCGCCAGCTCCCATAGGGCCTCCAGGGCCACTTGCACCCATTGGACCTCCAGGACCGCCAGCACTCATCGGACCGCCAGCACCCATTGGCCCTCCAGGGCCGCCAGCACCCATTGGACCTCCAGGACCTCCTGCACCCATGGGTCCGCTGGGACCACCTGCACCCATAGGACCGCCGGGACCGCCTGCACCCATAGGACCACCGGGACCGCCTGCGCCCATAGGACCGCTGGGACCTCCTGGACCCATTGGACCTCCAGGTCCACCAGGAGTCATGGGTCCTCCAGAACCACCGGCACCCATTGGACCACTAGGTCCGCCTCCACTCATCGGACCGCCTGGCCCTCCTGGGCCTCTGGGATCGCCGGCACTCATTGGACCTCCCGGTCCTCCAGGACCTCCTGGGCCACTGCCACTCATCGGTCCTCCTGGGCCGCTGCTAGATGTACTACCTCCTGGTCCGCCAGCTCCCATAGGGCCACCTGGACCACCAGCACCAATAGGACCTCCTGGACCTCCTGCACCTAATGGACCAGTTGGACCTCCAGGACCCATAGGCCCACTAGAGCTTCCAGCACCCATCGGTCCACCTGGACCTCCAGGGCCGCTTGCAGATTGTTGCTGTTGTTGTTGATTTCCTAATGAGCAATTAACCATATATTAATGATTTATATTTACTACATTTCGCTACGATTATAATTAAATATTTTTAGCCTTGAACTTTCTCAGTCTAAGAGTTAATAAAAATATTTAATTATAACATTAGTAAGTGAAATAATAACTGAACTAATTCGAATTTTCTAAAAACCATTTAGTTTTCTGACTATTCAATCATTTTAAATGAGAAGCAAATTTCAACTAACCCTTTGTTTGGCCATAAGCCAAACAAAGGGTTAATTTTTTTTTTCAATTATCGTTGTTTTACAAGGTTTTGTCTATTACAAATTCGATTATTGAAAGTATAAGTAAGTAGTTTTTAGATTACAGAATTACTTATTTCTCTAGTAGTAGCCTGTATTAGATTTACTCAAAATTAACGTAAAATTTAAATATTTGCAGTATTCTTTAATACATATTTGAGAGTAAGTAATAAGAAACTCTTAGTACTAATAATCATATCTTATATTCAAGTTAAAATTTTTATTGTTTAGAAGGCAGATCATGGATAAACTGATTAAGCATAATGATTTATCTAGGGAGAAAAGTTTATGCATAAAAAATAACTTTATTAATATTATTAATAATTAATTTTTTTTAAGAATATCTATAGATTTGATATTCAAACTAAATGTTACGTTTCTGTATTCAAAATAGAATTTTATGTTGATATTTGTTATTTTTTCTATTGATATTGTTCCAAATTTCAAATATAAAATAAAGTTAATATCTGTAAATAATTAACAAAATTTGTATTATTAGCCACCTTAGAAAAATAAAACTGTCTACACACTTTTTATTATGTAAAACATACCCATACTTTGTTTCATTTCCGGAGGATGAGGAATTCCAGGTCCAGGTGAATGTGAAGGACCAGCCTGTCCATGTGCCATCTGAGCAGAACTCATTGGACCTCCTTGGGGAGGTGAAGGTTGCTGCTGACTTGGTGTTGGTCCTGGCGGTCCACCTTGCCCCATACTGCTCGCAGGTCCTCCTACTTGGGAAGGATGGGGCTGGTAATACTGGGGGACGGGCATTTGAGACTGATGTGGAAAAGGACCATGAGGAGGCTGATGTGGGCCTTGATGGGGTCCTTGATGTCCTTGATGTGGACCTGGATGAGGTCCTTGATGAGGACCTTGGTGAGGGCCTTGATGTGGACCTTGGTGAGGGCCTTGGTGAGGTCCCTGATGAGGGCCTTGGTGAGGGCCCTGATGTGGACCTTGGTGAGGACCCTGGTGAGGTCCTTGATGAGGACCTTGGTGGGGTCCTTGATGAGGTCCTTGGTGGGGTCCCTGATGTGGCCCTTGGTGTGGTCCTTGATGGGGTCCTTGATGAGGACCTTGATGTGGGCCTTGATGTGGCCCTGGATGTGGTCCTTGATGAGGCCCTTGATGGGGTCCTTGATGGGGTCCTTGGTGAGGGCCCTGATGTGGACCTTGGTGAGGTCCTTGATGTGGATTTTGATGCGAGCCAGGATGGGGACCTTGGTGTGGACTTTGATGGGGAGGTTGATGATGAGGCGTTTGCGGATGAGGCGATTGTGAATGGGGTCCTTGTTGGTGAGGTGATTGTTGATGGGGACCCTGCTGGTGTGGTCCTTGTTGATGCGATGGCTGTTGATGTGGTCCTTGCGGATGCGGTGATTGCGGATGAGGCGATTGCGGATGTGGTGACTGTGAGTGTGGATTCTGTTGATGAGGTGGTTGTGAGTGAGGACCTTGAGGATGAGGGGATTGCGGATGCGGACCTTGTTGATGCGGCGATTGTTGAGGATGGGGACCTTGCTGATGTGGTGACTGTGAATGGGGACCCTGAGAATGTGGCGATTGTGAATGGGGTCCTTGTTGATGTGATGACTGCGAATGAGGACCTTGTGGATGTGGCGACTGTGAATGAGGCCCTTGTGGATGTGGCGATTGTGAATGTGGACCTTGGGGATGTGGTGATTGGGGATGAGGAGGAACTTGGTGCGACGGGTGCTGATAATTCCCTGGCTGTTGAGGCACTCCTTGCATTTGAGAAGACTGAACATTATCATAACCTTGCGAAGGATTATGAAGATGATGTGGTGGCATGCCCATATTCGGAGGCATCTGCTGGGGATGTGGATAATTCTGTGGTGGTTGTTGGTGTGGTGGTGGTGGCGGGCCACCATAACCCTGCTGTGGTGGTTGCCCTGTTTCATAAAATTATAATTTAATTGAATGACTACTGAAATATAAATTGTAAAATAGTTTTGTTAACGCTTGATTTGGCAGCTTTGTTATTATCTTGTTTGTAACTTTGTCAATGATTTATATAATACATATAACATTGTATACAATTAATGCATACAATGTTTTTTTATATTAAGTATATTTACAACAGATACGTATCTCATTTAGACTACTTGTTCTTTGTATTATTTAATTGAAAATCAATGAATTAGTACTAATACTTCAAACTTTCAAACATAATTGGACACTTGACAAAGTTTCAATGTTTTGCCACTGCATTATCGCACGAGCATAGGTTACAAAAGTTATGGAGCATCTTGTTACAGCACAAGTGCTCCGGCTAGCCAATCAAACGAACAAAGCCAAAGTGTAAAAGCAAATAAGCGAAGGGACACGCACCTTGCTTACCAGGATGCTGAGGTGGAAACATGGGCGGCGGAGTCTGCTGGGACTGCTGGGACATGTTCTGCTGCGGTGGGCCCGACTCCTGATAGCCAGGTGCCGGACTGTGAGGATGATTAGAGGGCGAGGGTGCCTGCTGGGGCGGCCCCATCTGATTCGGCGCCTGGGGCGGCGGCATCGGCGAGGGCTGCGGCGACGAGCTCGTCATCTTCCTATAATACACGGGCCCCGCGGGCCTCCAGCTTTTCTTCTTCTCTCTACCTATCTCTCTTGCTTTTACGCTCTCTCTCTCTCTCTCTATCTCTCTCTCTCTCGCACTCGCTCGCTCACTGACTTTCGTCGCGACCGCGCGTCACTATTCTCACATCGGCATCTCTCTCTTGCTCTCTCTCTTTCCACTCTATCTGTCTCCCTCTCTCTCTTTCTCTCTCTTACGCTTACGAGGCGGCGGCGGCGGTGGCGGCGCACCCTCGTCGTCGACGAAATTCTCTGAGCCTCGGGGGGCGGAGAGAGAGAGAAAAAAAAAGGGGTAATAATAATACAAATCGGAGAGAGGAGGTCGTGGCCTCGGCGTCTTGTATGCGCTTGCGAAGCTCTTTTTCAGCGCGATGACGGGACGTCACCGGCGGCTGCGGCGGCGGCAGCGGCGGCCACCTTCCTCCATTTAAAGGGAGTAGCGTGCATCGTTTCCCGACGCAGCAGCAGCGGCGGTGGCGGCGGCGGCGGCAGCGGCATCAGCAGCACAAACGCCACAGCAGCAGCGGCAGCGGCAGCACGTAGGCCGAGCCTGCGCTCTTGCCATAGGATCCACTTAATCCAGCCCGCGAGGAACGCGCCTCAGAGTTTCGATCAAGTCCATGGGTCGTTCGTTTCGGAGCAGCTCTCTCGCTCTTTCTCTCTCTTTCTAGCGCTCTCTCGCACACTCGACCCAGCGCGCGCGCTCCTCGCACCGCGGGCACTAATACACCAACACAGAGACAATTCACTTATACACTTACACACTTACACACACACACACGGGCGAATATCACACTCGTTGGGGGCTTCTGGCCCGCTGCACGGCTCGATCGAGTATTTACAAAAGAGATGATCGCAGCGCGCACCCGCGTCTGTCCTCTGGCCTGCCGCCTGATGCGTCTCTCTCTCTCTCTCTTTCACCGTGTCTCTGTGTGTACCTGCGTGTACTTGTATGTATATATATACGCGTCTCGTCACTCTCTGTCTCTCTATATCTGGCTGTGTGTGCAGCGTGCGTGTGTTGGCCGCCTCTCACAGTATCTACATTTTACATAACCTTAATTCCTCGCCGAGAGCGCGCACTACTGGCACCAAGCTTATCTGCGATCTGCTGCTCTGCGCCGCCCGAGCACGCATATCCAGCCGAGAGAGGGGAGCCCGCTGCGCTGCCTGCCTTGCTGCTGCTGCTGCTGCCGTACAACGCTGGCTCTCCTCGGTCATCTTCGCTAGCTGCTTTCATCTGCGCCAGCCAGGAGGCGGCCCCGCTCGAACTATCTCAACGCTCTTTCTCTCTCTCTCTCTCTCTCGCTCTGCGTGTTTTTTTTAATTCGCCCCCGGACAGGACACGTTGACTCTCTTTCTCTCCGAAGCTCGATGCCTGTATACCTACAGAACAAACAGAAGAGCTCGCTTGAATGGAAAATCCGGCGCTGTCCTAGCGGGGGCGGTTATAGGGAAGCCGATCAATTTCCGATGTGTGTATTCCCTCGCTCTCGCTTCTCTCCCCTTTTTTTCTTCCTCCATCCGCTCGCTGCACGCGCACGTATTATATTATTTTGAACGCGGCGCAGAGTTGCCCCTCTAAGCGGCACGCGCCTGCTCCGTGGACGTTCGAGCAAACGCCAACAATACAACCAGAGAGCGGCTATAATACGCGCGCGACGCGCAAGCGCCAAAGAAACGTCCTTCTGCTCGTTATTCCGGTTCTTAGCGCTAGGTAGCGCTCGGAGCGCAGGCGCGCGGTGCTGGAGTGTTTCTAACCTCAAAAATAATTAACGTTCGACAGTCGCGCTCTATACTGCCCTCGGATTATTATGCAACAGCGGCTTGGAAGGAAGGAGCGTTAACTAGGAGTCCGAGCGAGCTGACTCCTCGCGAGGATAGAGCGGAGGAGAGCGTCAGGAACGGACTTGCTGACGGGGAGGATAAACAGGTTCGAGGAAGGATAGGATTTTGCGTTTTGAGAGAGAGCACGTTGTGCTGATGTAGTGCGCCACATTCGCGCGGTCTGCACTGCTGTCGTCGCGTGATTGCGGTTTATGAAAGGCTTCTGCTTTTATTGAGAAATGTGCGGGTCGTGTTTGGGTTTTGGGGGCTCGAGGGGTTGGTAGCTGGTTTGGTGGACTGGTTGGTTTGTGATGTTGTTTTAATGGTTGTTGAGGGAGATTTTTGGGTGAGGATGGAGTGGTTGGGTGGGTGTTTTTGGGGTGTTTGCTTTTTGCATTTGACACTTTTCTTGAGGTTGTTTGACAACTGTGTAGTGGGCTGTGTTTAATATTTATGTAATAGGAGAATTAGGACAGCAGGCTGTATTTTCTTTTATTTATGTTGTCTGTGGCACTGTAGTCTTTTAAAATTAGATAGCAGCATGTTCTACTGCCATGTATGTCATCTATGTGTGTATATATACATGTGGCAGAGTGTCACAATAAGCTAATAATTGTAGAATTGAGAAATGATTCTATTTTTTACTAATATTTCTGAAAATGCCTTTCAGGATGAAATCTAAAGGCTGTTGAGCAGCCACTGGGAATATTATCATGATATTGGCCCTACAATCAAGCAGGTTTTGTAGGAAATTAACATGGATAACTACATCAAAAGTACTTACAGTGACAGTAAGTTATACTTTTATACCCTCTATATATTTTAATACTATTTAATTACTTTTCAACTTGCTTTATGATGTTAAATAAAATCAATTGAAGACATTGCTGCATTTTTAAATTAAATTTTAAAAATTTATCAATAAATTTTTATACATAAGCTATTAAGTCAATGAAAGTTTTATAATAATATTAGCTAATTTTGTATTTATAACTAAAAATAGAAATTTTTATGCACAATATTATTGTTTTAATTTATTTATTTTGATTTTTTTATTTATTTATTTTGATTAATTTTTATTTATTAATTAATTTCTATTAATAAATTATTGTTTAAATTTTAATTATTGTTTCACTACATTTATTGTTATCCTTAAAATTATTGCTTTAGTTGCTTTATTTGTTTTTTTGGATTAATAAATTATTTCAATGTCATTAAACTTAATTTATTTTATCTTATTTACTATTTATTAAAATAATGTTTTAGTACTCTGCAAGTGCAGCACAGCCAAAACCAAAACCACCAACTTTCAAGGAGCCACCATGCATAGTTGTAAAAGACAAAAGCAAACTTCGTTCCATCGTCATAAATTCAAGTACTGTATTCCCTCCTGACATGGAATATCCATCTCCTGAAAATATCACAGACAGTCAAAATAAAACTAAAGCAATAAGTAATCCAAAATGGAAATGGGGAAAAATCGAAATTGACCCAACAAAACTTCACAAATATTGTCTTATGTTATCAAAAATAAGACTTACATGTATGTCAATCTATAATTTAGTTAATTTATTTTTATATCTATTAATAATATTCATTTTTAAATATTTGTAAATACATTTTTGTTCAGCATTGGTTGTTATTACTGCAATGGGTGGTTATGCATTGGCTCCAGGACCATTTGATCTCTACACATTTTTGGCAGTTTCAGCTGGTACTGGATTGGTTTCTGCAAGCGCGAATGCAGTTAACCAATCAATGGAAGTTCCTTTCGATGCTCAAATGGCACGAACGAAAAACAGAGTTCTAGTCCGTGGTTTGCTCGCGTAAGTTTAAAAAAAGAAACTAAAATAAAAAAATATTTTTTACGTTTTTAAAAACTTATAAAATGTTTTTTAATAGTCCGAAGCACGCACTTGTATTTGCGGCGGTCTCGGGTATTGCTGGAGTATCTCTTTTAGCATTTGAAGTTAATACTTTAACTGCAATTTTGGGAGGTGCTAATTTGATTTTATACACATCCATCTACACGCCTATGAAAAGAGTCAGTATTTTAAATACATGGGTTGGTTCTATTGGTAAGTTAATTTTATTTGTAAAAGAAGCTAATAATTCTTTAACTTATTTACTTTATTTTTAATGTTTTAATTAAAACGATGGAAAAAATAAATTTTATATAATTTAAAAAAACGTTTCATTTACAGTTGGAGCTGTCCCACCACTTATGGGATGGGCAGGGTGCGTCGGAAGTATAGCTTCCCCCGGTGCCTGGATAATGTCTGGTATGTTATATGCGTGGCAGTTCCCTCACTTCAATGCGTTATCATGGAATTTGAGGCCGGATTACTCAAAAGCTGGTTACAGAATGATGGCTGTTAGCAATCCCGATCTTTGTCGTAGAACATCATTTAGGTACACTGTTGTACTCACGGCACTTTCTTACCTCGCACCAGCTTTAGACGTAACGAATTGGTGGTTTGCCGTGGCATCTACACCTTTGAACGCCTACTTTCTCTACCTCGGTAGGATGAATATCTTTAATTTAAGTTATTTAATTACAAATTTTTAGAACAAATTAATATACGAACAAATTTTTTTTTTATTTTCAAGCGTGGCAATTCAAAAAGGAAGGCGATGCTAAAACATCACGACGACTGTTCCGTTTTTCACTGTTACATTTACCAATTTTAATGACGTTGATGCTGTTGAGCAAAAAATATTGGTTTTTAACAGATAAAAAAGAATTAACTGATGTTAAAGAGAAAGGGCAAATAATCGAAGCAATATCACGAACTCTTCAACCAACATCGGCTTGAATAATTGATCAAGTCTGGTACAAACACTTTAGCACTTTGTGTTACTGTAATTTGTACATGTGTAAAATAATTAGTCAAAATGACTTTGTAAAATATAATCTTGTATTATAAAACCGATACATGAGATTTATTGGAGTAATAATAAAACAACCTTTTAAGTTACATAAGAATTAACTTGAGTAACAAAGTTTTAAACTGTCAACTGGAAACACTGATAAAAAATTAGACTAATTTGCATATAAACATTATTTACAGAAATTTATTAGAAAATTAAATTATATTTTGTGTCAACTAGCATTTTCAGCATTTTTTCTTTGCATGGCAAATTCTATTGCCATTTTTCTTCTTGTTTTGGTTAAATTTCTGTGTCCTGTACAATCTAAATTTTCTGTGTAACATTTGTTTCGGCAGCACTGCCGACATAATTGATATTCACATTTAGAACCCTGTAATTAAAAAAATAATCATGCCATTAGTTATATGCAGAATTTTATGTACTGTTAACTTTTCTTCGTAATATTAATAATAATAACTTACTAATGGATTTGGGCAATTTTCGCATAAATTTGACCCGCGCTTAACACGTATAGTTGGTTTATTTGGTCTCCGAGCTACCCGCCTCAATTTCTTTAACTTTTTGCGAGAAATTTCATTTCCATCTTCATCTTTGTACTCTCTTTTCACAGTCATAGATTCCTTTAAATAATACAAATCGTCATTTCAGATAAGATACTTAAAATTATTAAATTAAAAGTTAATAAAACTTGCTTTTATTAATCAGAATTGTTCAATCATTCAACAATATTCTCAACAAATTGTAATAGCCGCTTTTCTGAAGATTAACAAGTTTTATTAACTATATCTTTTGTTGTGAGAATAAAGTAAATCTAACCGTTTGAATTCTTTTTGCTTCGACTTTGCTTACGTGTTCCTCTGGACTATCGCGTACGTAAGGTTGACATAACCACGGTGGCAGTTCCAAGTTATAATCTAAAGTAATTACAATAATTAAGAAAAAATCTAAACAGTCTCGAAATATTTAATACGCACCCTCATTTTCTCGACGCCAAACAAGACGACCTTCATGATACGGCAGGTATTTGTCTTTCAAAGCTTTCACCACGCTTCGAAATGATTCCATCGTTGAATTCTGCGCAAGGTGCGTCCTCTCCTCCGTGTTCTCTGCTAAAAGAAACCTACTCTCCGATTAAGAACAAGTAAAACACTTTCTTTATACATTCTAATTACTGCTCATCGAACCAACATTAAATATTTCGATGGGCGCATTTCTCTATAAAAATTTTTCTTTCAACCTACAAGTGTTGAAACAGTTTGAACAAGTGACCGCGTATGTATGACGACGGCGCAGGGTGAAGATCCAGGAGATCCAGATACTCTGTAGCTGGTTCCCAGCACGGTGGGTTGCCACCCTCGAATATGTGAGGATTGTAGAGATTACCTTCGGCGGTCATCACGCCTTCAACGCCGGTTTCCTTCATGCATCGCTCCACGTCTTGAATACTCTGTATATTACCGTTCGCGAAAACGGGAATTTTAACGGCTTGCCTGAAAACGAACAATGTTTTCTATAAGTTGTAAAATTTATTTTTCTTTGTATTTATAAAAATCGATAATATATTATCGTCAATTTGAAATTAAAAACAAAAGATTTTAAATTATATTAAACAAGTTACTTTAAAAACTTAATTAAATTCATAAAAATTATCGCACATCTTAAAATTTCAAAATTAAAATCACGCATTCCATACTTAACAGCTCGAATGTGTGCCCAAGAAGCTAAGCCGGTCAGTGGTCCCTTTTGTTCCCTCGTCCGTCCGTGAACTGTGAGTATACTCGCCCCGGCTGCTTCCAACATTTTCGCGTACTCGATCGTTTTTTGTATGTCGGGAAACACTCGCAGCTTACACGTGACGGGAATTTTAATTCCTTTGCTCATCGTAGATACTAAAAATGGTATGAAAAGGGAATAGAATTATTTTTTTTATTTAATAAATTTTGCAAAATATATATATGATAATAATTGTACCTATATTTCTAAGCAGGTCCCAGTCGTCTTGTAGAAAAGATCCATAATGCCCTCTTTTTGCTATCGCTTGAGGACAGCCGATATTGATATCCACGGCGTCACAGTATGGTTCCGCTAATAAGGCAGCATTAAGTAACGTTTCCGGGTCATTTCCGCAGAACTGCAAAATATAGTGATTATCGCTACCGTTACGCTTTCGACTTTAAATTAGTTTTTACGAATACTAAATCGAATGATTTTTCTATTTCGGATTACAATTTGAAATTCACTTTTATAAAAAATCATTTATTATAAAACTCAAACTTAACAATGCATTCTCCAAACCACCGAAAAAAAGACAAAAAACCCCTCCTAAAATCATTGACAATCCAAACAGCGTCCGACCTCCTCACCTCCCATCTCCCAGCAAATCAAATAAACTCACCCATCCCCCTGTAAAACTAGGCCACGCGGTCGCGGAAGAAATAGCGACGTAATACACCTACTTGAACAATCAGCGGCCGGTCTTCGCTGGTGCTGGCCATAGCCTCGGCCCTGTATTTAGGATCCCGGCAAAATACCGAGGAGTGCAGCATCGGAGTGTAGCAAAGCTGGGCGCCGTGTCTGCGGCTGAGCAGACGCCAGGCCAGCTCGCTGGCGTCTACCATTGGGGCAAGCACGTAGCGAGGCTGGCCGAGTACGTCGCTCCAAATGTTTTTTGCTGGCTTGTTGTCGGCCGGGACTGGCTCGTCGGCTTCGGTTGTTGCTGAGCCCATTTTGGCGTTGCTGGCTGGAAGAGAATTTTGGTGGGTTAGTGGGTGAAGAGGTGGGTGGGGTCTGGTTTTTTTTTGGGAGGAAGGGTTGGGTAGAAAGTGAAAAAGATCATTTGCGATGAATAAAATGAGTTTTTTACTCTTAAATGTTTTCACATTAAATTCAATGTTTACATGAATGATTTTAATAATTTGCAAAATTTTAATTTTAATGCAAGTATATGAAAATTGTAATATTTATTTGCATTAAAATTAATGTAATTATGTATTAATGTTCTTTTAAGTATGGAGGATCCTGTTTCCAAAATGTATACATTTAATTTAACAATGATAAGTTTAACAGTGATCAGTTCCAAAAGTGTTACGAATAGTAATTTGGCATATATAGTTTTTCAAAGGTATATAAGTAGAAAGATGTACGGTTTAGTCAGACCATACGTTTTGAGCTATTCATAATCAATTTATATTCATAAAAAATAATACGTTTCTATTTATTCTAGACTTAAGATTACATAAACCCAGAGTAGTTAAAAATAAAAAATAATTTAATAAAAATTAATTAAATTGCAATTAAAATATTGCGTCGGCTACAATCCCAGATTTAAATTAAAAAATAAATAAGTTTTTTGAAGCTTTAATTAGACTACTCCTTTTTATTATAAAAAAACATACCTATATGTACATATATGAGAACTTATGAACAAGTACGACTCATACAGCAATTTTTAAATTAAAATCCACAACATCCATCAACTTAATTTAATGAAATCATAAAAATAACTCATAAACTAAGATAAACGTCAGGGTGCGGAGATAATTAAAAAGGCGAGACGAATTTTTTTTTTATAGTCATGAAAGTTTTATTCGGGCTTTTATTCTTCATTTAATTTATTAAACAATAGAATAGTGTATAAATATAAAATTATTTAAAACATCTTGCCTGTATCACATGGAAAATGTGTGTCATGTACCCCGTTTCATTTTGATCGGTGAGTGTGTAAATGTGACTTTGTTCAACCTGATTTTCACAACGTTATATTCTTCGAACGTATACACCACGGCGAAATTCACGCGATGCATTTTGTTTGCACTGCTTCGCACATGCAGAGCAAAAGAAACCAATCGCCGCAGCTCTCTCGATGTATATACCCTTTTACATAGCATTTTTTTTTGTCAGCTCTCGTATTTTTTTGGTTCAGTCTTAAATATGCAACGAAATAAGGCTTTTACGAATGTGTGTATGTAAGAAAAACGCACAATAACAATGTCGCAGCTTGTTTTGTTTGTATGTTTGTTTGTTTTTTTTTTTTCATTTTTTTTGTGTTTGTATTTCACAATTATACAGAACAACGCATGGTTTCGCCTATATTTGCGCTTACGTTTCAGCAATTAAAATTATTCAGTAGAAAAGCTCGCGTTTCTCTGCGAATATACGTTTTATTCAAAATAGACGTCTAAATTTTATTTTTCCGTCACTCGCACGCGCGCGCACATAGAGTCATTAGGCTGCGGCAATTATACATTTATTTTAATTACATGATTCTTATAGTTTTTTGTTTTGCTTATCGAAGTAGCTCTCGTATAACGACTTGTTTTATCGTTTATGCAGAAATAACGCTCGAGACACACCCAAACAATGTCGTGTCGACAAATAGAACGTATCTTTTTTTTTTTTTTTTTCATTTTTTCAATATTTTTATATTTTCACAGCACGACCAGTGTGATGCTAGGTCAAGCGATGCACGGGGAAAACCTTTTCGTAGCAAAATTAGAGATTTTAGAAAATTTCAAGGGCAGAATGTTGCTGAGATGGTTTTCTTTTGATTACGATATTTGAAATTCATGATTACACTTAAGATATAATTTAGAAATAAAAATGCATATAAAAATTCAATTTGATTTAGAAATACATAATCTCTATTCTGAAGTTTGAAATAAATTTTGGATCGGAGACTGAATTTTTTTGCAACAAGTTAGTAATAAATAACTATTACAATTTAAATAAATACTTTCAAAAATTTTGATTTAATATGACCTTGTTTACATCAAAAAAACTTTTCTTTATAATATTTATCTTCTAGTTATTTAAAAAGAATTTTATTTCCTAAATTCTGATTATAAACTTTAAAATATTACTTAAAAATTTATATTTATTTAAAATCTAATGTAAATTTAAATAATTTTATGCATTAATGCAGTATTTAAAATATATCTTCACAAAGTAAATAGTTTTTACTAGATACCTATAGTATTCATACCATAACTATCTCTAATTAGATTTTATCACTACATGCTACTAAAATATAGTTTCGATTTTAATTATTAATAAGTATATACATTGTTTGATTTTATTTGCAGTCACAATTGACGTTACAGTTACTCTAAATTGATTTAATAAATCGCAATTATGTATTTTTCAAGTCAAAGAATTTGTATGAATTACATTATTTAATTTTTAATCTACATTGATGTACCTCTATAAATATATTTCATAAAATATTTGTTAGTATTCTGTTGAAATACTTTTATAATTTTAGAATGAATAATTTAACTACTTTATAAGTACACTCTGCTTTTGATTCGTTTTTTATTTTTTGCTAGAAAAGATGTTTTCTCCGTGTAACAGGAAAAATTAACAGATTGTCATCGACTTAAAATAATTTCTTTCAACGTAAATTAATTTAATTGGAAACAATATACACAGGCGGATAAATAAAATATCACGATTTACCTCTGAGAAGTGGAATCTTACATGTCTAGAGTGTCGATGTCTAAAATTCTGAATTTCATTTATTTCTAGTATCTATCGAGTAATGCACTCTAAATTGATGGATTCGGATATTTTTAGTCGTTGATTTATTTTTAATGTCGAAATTTTAAAAGTCAAAAATGATGGTACAAGAAAATTCTTGGTTAACTATTTTTAAAAATTGGCACGTGAGAATTATTAGTCATCGATTTGATTCAGCGTATTACACCAATTTAAAATTTTTATTCCTGGCTTACGCCTGACGTCATTTTTTGCATCATAATGTAAATGCATAAAGTTCAAGGTAAATGCATATTAATAATTTTACGTATTATTATATTACGTATTAAAGATGATTTAAGAAAATTATTAATCGATATTATTTCTACTCAAATCTATATTTCTTTTTAAATTTATTATCCGATTCTAATATTTTACAATTATAAAATACAATAATAGAGTTATGATTTATTCTAACTAATCTCTTTTAGACTCTAATTGAATAATGGAAAGTTTAAATTGCAAAACACAAATATATAAAATATTTTATGTCTATTTTCTGACTATACATACGATAGATAATAATAGATTACACGATTTATTATTATACTTTTAATAAATGCAATATAGTTTTAACACACCGATATCCAATTGTATAAATTTTTGACCTCTTAACGTAAGTATTATCAAATTTTAATGGTAGTGCCTCGCAATACAGTCTAGCAAAAAGATCTTAAGTTAAAACATTCCACCGTAGTTTCCATTAAAACGCGCTAAAAGTTAAAATCGACACTAAAGCTTCGCGAAACCAACGACTAAAAACCAGCCGCACCCATCAAGCTACTAAAACTACGGAGAAACCTCGATAAAACCGTGAAAACGTCCTCCTGTCACTGAAGACAGCATCGTTATACTCCTCGTTAAAAACGTACAACTAGAAAACAACGTTCTCTCTCATCCCCTTCGATCTCCGTCAACGCACAATTATCCGCCTCACTCGGATGGAAGATAACACGACGGCTTACGAACTACTCAACGGCGGGAAGGTGAAGTGATTGCTGAGCGGCGGCGACCTCGGCGAGGCCGGCTTGGACAGCTCGGACTCGGGTATCGGGCTCAGCTGGGCCGACTGGGCCAGGTGCGGTCCCACCTTGAACCTGGGCCTCTTGTGCCCCAGCGAGGCTCGCCTCACCCTCAGGTTGGGCTGGTTGCGCTTGACCATGCCGAGTCCGACCGGATCGGCCAGCACCAGCTCGGACTTGCCGAGCCTGTGACGCGACGGCAGCGTCAGCGGAGGCAGCTTGGTCGGCGGCTGGACCACCGCAGATGGCAGCGAGAGTGCACCCAGGGTAGTCTCGCTCTCCCTGGGCTCGACGCTGATGCACCTGACCGAGTCGGAGCTCTCCTCCTTGGACGGCTCGATCGCCGGGTTGATTTTGTTCTTGCGCGCGTTGCAGGCCTCGGCGTTGATGGCGCGCTGGCGCGCGTTCTTCCTGAGCCGGCTGCGCAGGAAGGTCTGGATGCGCCGCATGGTCGTGCAGGACCTGGTGGCCAGGGGCTTTTCGTGGATACTTGCGGGACTACCGCCGCTGGCGTCGGCGAGCTGCTGGGCGTTGGCCTGGCGCATCTTGCGCTGCTTGGCCTTCTCCATACTGGCCGTCGTCGAGGGGCCCATTATGGAGAAGCAGCAGGAGACGGGCGACGGCGTCGACGGTTTCAGCTCGAGTCGCGGACGGTCGTACTGCTGGATCTGCTGCTGCTGGGAGGACTGGCTGTCGCCGTTGTTGAGGACGGTCTGGGTGGAGGTGAGCTCGATGGATGTCTCGTTGAACTGCGAGTCGTACGAGAAGTAGAGGTGAAAGTTGCTGCGCGCCTTTTCCATCTCGCTCCTCTGGATCGTCGTGGTGGCCAGGGTATTGCCGTTGCTCTGCTGGGTGATCTGCGCGGTGGTCGTCGTCGACGTGTGCGTCGAGCAGATGTATATATTACGCGAATCGCTGCGTCCAGCTGCCTCCTGGCCGTTTACCGTCTCGCAGAAATGATAGCGCAGCGGCACGTCGCTGGGCCGCTGCTGCTGATTAGCACCGCCGCAGAAGGACGGACGATTGAGGCTGCAGGGCGCCGCTGCGGCAGCGGCTCTCTCCTCGCTTATGGTTCCGCCGCTCGAGTTCGCGGCCAGAGCGTTGCTCTGCTTGTTCTGCTTGTTGCGGACGTACTCGTAGGTGGTGACGCCCAGGCAGGCGATGTAGCCGTGGAAGAAGCAGAGGTGTATCAGCAGCACCGCTGCTATAGCCGAGAGGATGCCGACGATCGAGATGACGATGAGCGAGCCGGTACCCGGCAGAGGCAGGTTGATGGGCAGCGTCACGTTATCCATCCCGCTGGCGTTGCTGTTCAGCTGTTTCCAATTGCTCCAGAGCCGAGACTCTAGCCTGACCAGCGACAGCTCGGTCACCGAGACGCCCAAGATGGCCAAGGCGGCGGCTATGGCCGATACCAGGCAGACGATAAACGCCGCGTAATTACGACCGCCTATGCAGTTGTTGAGCCACTTGCAGTGATGATCGAAGCTAGCCACGCACTTGTTGCAGACGGAGCAGTGCTTGGTCCTCTTGCTGGTCGCGTCGATGTTGCACAAGTGGCACCTGCCGTTCTCGATCACATGCAGATGCTTGCCCCGATCGAACTCCGGCACCAGCTGCTTGGCCGGCTGCCTCCTAACGGCCGCCTCGGCCGGATCCAGCAGCAGCGCCGCCAGATGCGAGACCAGATGAACCAGCAACGAGGCTCCAAACAACCCCAGCACCGGCGCGCGAAGCTGGGGTCCCAGGGGTGGAATTACGAAGGCGAAGGCGCCGGCGCTGAGGCCGAGCAGCACCAGCCAGCCGAGGACCTGCTGGGGATGTAGGGGCAGCTGGAGCCCGTGGATGCGCCGGAAGCGGCGCTGCTCCGGCGGCGTCAGATGGCTCTCCTGGAGGGAGCAGTAGCGCGCGAGCCTGACTGCCAGTCGGCGACGGAAGCTGCTGATGCGGTGGCTGAGGGACGTGGCTGCGGCGGCTGCTGCTGCTCCGCTCTCGTTGCGCATGCCGTAGGTGAGGCTGGGAGGCTGGGAGCATAGCGACGGCCCGCAGCCGCTGGGTAGTGCTGACTGACTGGCTGGTAGGACGGTGTGGCTGGACGATGGCTACGCCGGCGCTGCTGGATGGCTGGAATTCAGAAGAGATGCGGGTTGGTTAGTGTGGGGCTGGTTTTATGGGGGTTGAGACTGATTGCGGTGGGTTGTTGAGGATGTGGGGGGGGAGTTAAATATTAAGGGCTGGGTGAATGTTTAATGGGAGGCAATCAGCGTTATGTCTTTGTTTGAGTGTTTTATGCGCGGTTCGAGGGCTTTGAATAATGTAGGGGAAGTCGTTTCGGAATTGCGAAAATGTTGGACGAGGCTTTTGCTGGTTTTTTTTTCTATTGATGCTTTTTTTATGTGGATTTAGAGCTCTTTGTTGTTCTTTGTTTAAACGTGAATATGTATCGATTTTTTTTAACAAAAGTTACGGCTTTTTTTCAGGTCAGAAAAAGTGGCAAATATGCGGAATGGAAGTTTTTTTACTTGAAAGATTAGCTATGCAAGAGATAAATAAATAATACTATTTAAATTATTTATAATTAACTTATGTAAGCTCTCACCATTGTTTGAATTATAAACTCGTTTTATATTTTTTGCTTTGTACGAAAATATCACTGAATTATTTTTTCAAGTAGAAAAGGTCAGAATACGTCAGACCGCTAGAAAAATCATTTAAATATGAAATGATCTACATTATTCAAGAGATACACTCATTAAGAGGTCTCAGTTAATAACAAACTACAGCATTTTACAAATCGTTTTTACTAATTTAAGAGTGCCTTAAGGTATATTTTCTGTATTTTTGTTTGCATAGAAAGTTTCGATCATTAACTACCGGACAATAGATCAAAATAATCGTTCCGCTTATTTTCAATGTACATTAAAGCCATTATAAATTAATTTCGAAAACATTTTATAAACCGAATGTCAAAAATTGTTTCACCAATAACAAACAAAAACAAAGCAATGTTTGTCGAAAAACAACTATTAAGCCTCGATCCAAAACTATAAAAAAACTTTAAAACGATAAATTTTGGCTTATCGACCAACCTTGCAGGTGGTATTTTATCCGCGGGAACAGCTAAAGCCGTCGCGAGGAATTCCTTAATTATATGTAAAGCAAACCTATTTTAAGAAACCCGAGCGCAAGCGTGTCAAATTAGTTTCATTACCGATGACAGCGCTAAGCAACAAAGCGCACTTAATCACCGTCGCCTCATCCTCCAACTACTTAATAAACTCACGAAATCAAAATGCACACAATGACCCACATAATACCAAAACTGAGCTTGCAACAATCACCAAAAACCCAAACAATAAACTCAATCAACTCGAACGCTCCAATTAAACCAATCAAAGAAAACTCTAAGTACAACAAAAACCGCAAGCTCACCTAGTATTATCTTACAAACCCAAATCGCTGAACTAGAGCGAGCTTTAATAATAAATCCCGCGCGAGCGAAAGCTCCGGCAGCGTTCAAACAGCCCTAGACCAACTCTCTATGCGTAAAGCTCGGTGCTTAGCGTTCTCCTAAAGCCTCGCGATCTCTCGATCCTCCTTTCAGACACAGTCCGATGCACTTTTCTAAGCCGCGCTTTCCCATATTATAACGCTCGGCTCGATCGATGCAATAACGCGTTCCCGGGTGCAAGCTCATAAAACATTCAGAGCTTGCGAGCGGACGCAAGCTCTCACCGCGATACCGATCGTAAAAGGCCGCGATCCGTTTTCTCCGTCAATCAGCTCGAAATACCTACGGGGTTAGATTAAATTAAGGTACGTGAAAGTTAGACTTACCAGGTAGCTTCGGATGGACGAGTAGCATGGGGGTCTATCTGGTCCTCTCGGTGACAGCGGCTCGGTTATACACGCACACGCGGCTATTTATCAGCTGGCCAGCCGGAGCGTCGGCTCTAGCATATCGTCGGGCACTGCACTAGCAACAACTGTTATCGTCAAACTTTCTCACACTCTACTCTCGCCCCCTACGCTGTAGTAGGGGGGGGGGGTGTAGACGGCCGAGTACGTATATATACACAAAAGACAGCTCGCACTACGTAGGTATCCACGCCCCTGGCAGAGCTGCCTTTCCCGATGACAACATCGTCGCCGTGACGAGAATCGATAGCGGCATGGCAACCCCCCCGTTTGACGATTTCTCCTCTCTCTAGAGTAGAGTACACAGACACATGTAGAGAGACGAGAGAAATCGGCTCGCGAGCTCTCTGGCACCGCTGCACACGGGCTCGGTGCCGCAGCAGCTATGGGCTTTTTCTCTTGTCCCAAAGGCGCGATATCGTGGAAAAGAAGGGGGGAGGCTGCTGATGTCTGTGGCCGAGTGCGCGGGCGCCCTGCGCGAATGCGGCGCGAGAGCTATACGAGGCGGCTGCAGATCGATAGATAGGTAGGCGCCGAGGCTTTTGGGGTTTGGGTGTATATGGTGAGTGGCGCGTGGCTCTAGAGCGCGCGATTTCTTTGTGCTTTTTTCCTTTGTTTTACGGGGAGGATGCTTTTGAGGAAGGTTGCTTTCGTGATAGAGGGTATGGGGTGTTTATGGGGAGGGGGTGGAGGCATGATTGAGGGTAGGGTGAGAGTATGGGGTTGGGATAGGGTTGGCTATGGGATGGGTGCGGGGTGTGTAGTTGATAAAGGGTGAGGGGGTGGTTCGTTCGTGTTGGTTTTTAGGTGGGAGAGGGGTTGAAGGGTGCTTGGTTGTTTGCTTTGATGGGAAAGTATGTGTATGGGGAGCGTGTTTTCTTGATGTAGGAATTGGTAGAGTGGGGGAGAAGGGAGATAGGGTTTTGTTTATTAGCAGAGCGAATTAAGTTGATGGGATCGGTATGAGATCGAAAATACGAAAGACTGGAGATATCGTAATGAATCATAATTATTTATGATGCTTATTGGGAGAGCGTTGTTTTTTTTAGGATTTCGGAGCTTTTTATGAAAATAGAATAACCTTAAAGATAATCGATTGCATTTTTTAATTTCATGTAATAAACCGATTTTACAAACTTTTTATGGAGGTTTATTTCCAAGGTACTTAGTATACGCTATAAGAAAAAGTAGATAGGTATATAGTATTACACAGTGTAATTATAAATAAATCAATTATTTACAAAGACAACACGTGCATGCCTTAATTCGTTCTTCTATAAAGAAACATAATTCTCATAGTTATATATTGTATTTATAATTTGAAATTATTTTATGTATACAAAGAAACTTGTTTTTTATTTGAGTTTTTATAAAATTAAAATAAGAAACTGAAATTTTTAGTAAATTTTTAATGTAATTACAAGCAAGAATTTATCTAAATATTTAAATTTAAATTAAAAAATGGATAAGATCCCAACGTAATAGTAAAACTAAGTGATAAATTCATAAAAATTTTTCAAGAACAGCACTAAAATTATTTTACACTTACTAACTCTAATAAAATATTTGTAGAAATATTATTTTTTTCCATAATAAAGACGTCCAAATATTTTGATTGATTTTATTGAAAGAACTAAAAATAAGAACTCTATAGTCTTTGATCAAAAAGCTATTTGTGAACCTATTGTGTACATTTTATGTATCCTATCTTAGAGTTCTAGTTTTTCTTATAAAAAGATTTCTTATACAACATGTATTGTATTGAATCTATTTTTAAGTTTTATTCTTTTAGTAAAAAGACTTTATTAAGAGACTATTGTACAAATATTTAAAAGAATTAAATATAAAAAAGTAAACCTACCCAGAAACAATATGGATATTTTAATAACATTAATTAATAATAAGTTTTAATGATATTTCTTTTTCATACAATGAATACTACTGCATTAAATATTTTACTGTTTTTAAATAGTTGATAATAGATGTTTAAACTTGAATGTTGTAACATAGATATACAAATACTTTGTTAGATATTTAAAACTATTGTTTACTGCATACTGTTTAAATTTGAATTTTATCTTTTTTAAATAAAATTTTGTAATGAGAATCAGCAATTTTAAAATTTCAATAAATTATTGAATAAGTATTTTGTGAAAATAAACTTTGTTTCATAAGTAAGTGTTACAAATATTTTATTTTAAAACTTTGACAATACTTTAATAATGAAAAATAAAAAAAAAGTTGTGCCAATAATAATTTTATTTTCTTTATAAACTTGTTTCAAGTTTTGTAAGTAGCATTATGTCAGTGAAAAAATTCTTGATATTAAGATGTGATAAACACAATTATTTCAAATTTTTAACAAAGAATTTATTAATATAAAACAGAGAGAATAAACATGAAGTTTAGAGATAGTTACTTAAATAATTACAACTACAGCTACAAATATTTGCATCATTAATTACTTCAGTAATATATCAATAATGTCAATAGGATTTTGTATCATGTAAATACATCAATTATTGAATAAAATAACTTAAAAATTAAGTTTACAAGAGTAAATTTTTTCTTATTTATAATAATATTATAATTTAATACTGAAATAATTTCATAAAAATGTAAAATTTATTTTATGAATCATTAAATAACATTAAGTTTTTCTTATTTATTGATAACAGCTATTATTATTTCAATTACCTTTTTTTAAAATATTTGGAGTAAAAATAGAGTTATGAAGTGTGTCTATAAAATCTTTATGAAAATCATAAATAAATTAGATACACAAAGTTTTTCAATTATGTAAAGTAAATTGTAGAAGAACTTTTAAGTACAAGAAACTTAATATTTTTTTAACATACTAAAACTTATGTATAACCTATAATTCTCAGGTTACCGTCTGTTGACAAATCATTAAGTGAAATCATACAAATAATATATTAGTAACATACATACCACAAAAAATAAATTTAACCTTTAATAATCACTTTTTCGGAGTATAACCAAGATAAACAAAGTGTGTTTTGACACCCACACGTGACACGTAAATTTTCGTGCCAAGTAAAAACCGTTCAAAATCACTTTTATACCTTCTCAAATAAAATAATGTTCGTAAAAATTTTGAAGATTGTAAATAAGAAATATTTACTAACCTGCTAATTGTCAACTCAAACTGTCAATATAAAAAAAAAATTAATATTTTCTACACGATAAACACAAACGTGCAGAACAGCACCATCCTTTTATTTATTCCTACGTCACTAACATCTAACAGATTGGAAACTGCAGGCTCAAAGTCAGACTCCAGCTACCGCAACGCCACTTTCGCAGAAATCTACCTCCTTTTTTGCCCCCAAAAAAATAGTAACTCCACAAACGACAATAATACGTTTATCCACCCCTCAAAATCAAATCACCGAATTAACAAACCGCAAACCCAATCAACAAGTGCCGTCCTTTAACCCGCAATTAAAAAACTTTCCTACCCACAATACAGCCTCTACTTCATCGCATCATCCTACAGATGCCGGTGCTCTTTATCAGGCCCATCCCAGAATCGAAGGCGCGCGCATCTTCGTCGCGTTGGACTCGGTCTCGTGCTCCGTGGCCTTTTAAAACTGTCCCCCCAGTGTGCGGTGTGTCCATCTGTGCCACGTAATTTTGCAATTGACACAAAAAAATACATAAGCTCCAGGCGGCCTGGGCCTTTGACCCGAAGCTGACAGGTTAGCGCGAGTTTCATGATTATCCGGTGGGCTGCTTAAGCCATCTGAAAGTTCGGCCTCGTCGACGAGGAAGAGCCCAGAGGAGCAGCGACCATGGGAGGCTCGCACAGCGTCGAGATACCCGGCGGCGGCACGGAAGGTTACCACGTACTCAGGGTGAGGCTACCACGAGACAGCTTGTCAGTGTCAGAGAGCGTGGATCTTGGGCTTACTGAGCTTTGTTTTTTGCTTTTCAGGTGCAGGATGGCTCGCCTGGGCAGAAGGCTGGACTCGAGGCCTTCTTCGATTTCATCGTGTCCATTGGGAATACAAGACTGGTAGGTTCTGCGATTGTGGTTTTTTTTGTTTTGATTCGGTTGGAGGATTTACGATGATTTTGTGCTGCAGGATCAGGACAATGATACGTTGAAGGAGCTGCTGAAGGCTGGTGTCAATAAGGAACTTAATATCACGGTGTACAGCAGCAAAACTCAGGCTGTTAGACAAACAACTATTACGCCGAGCATGACATGGGGAGGCCAGGGACTGCTTGGCGTCAGCATAAGGTTCTGCTCATTTGAAGGTGCTAATGAGAATGTTTGGCATGTCCTGGTAAGTTGAATGAATTTTACTTCATTTGAACTCTTTCCCACTTATTTGCAACTATGGTTATTCTGTTTATTTTCTAAAATTAGGTCAGTGATCAATGAAATAAAAGCATTAGATAAAGCCATTTTAATGACTTTATTATTTCTGACAAGTAAAAACTGTGATTTGAATTTGCTTACACTTAATATTAAAAAAGTATTTTTAGTATTTGATGTATATACATACAGTCAATTCTATAATTAATTTTTTTCCTCTTAAATATCATATTATAAGACATTCAAAAATTGCCATTTAAGCAATATAAAAATTATTCTATAAATAGTAAGAATTTGTGAAAATAATTATTAAAGTATTTGAGTTAAATTAAGTTTCTATTTATTATTCACAGACTTGAACTATTTGTTTGTTTTCTTTTTTTTTTTTTTTAAATTGATAATATTTTGTAATTTTTAGTTTAAACAAAACAACAACTTTTTGTATTTCAGGAAGTTCACCCTTCTTCTCCAGCTGAATTAGCTGGACTCAGACCATTTACAGATTATATTATTGGTGCAGACTCAGTTCTTCATGAAAGCGAAGATTTATTTACATTAATTGAAGCTCATGAGTCTCGTCCCCTTAAATTGTATGTTTATAACATAGATGATGATTCTTGCAGAGAAGTAACAATTACTCCTAATAATACATGGGGTGGTGAAGGAAGGTAAAAAATTTTTATTCTCCTTTTCAATTGAAACTTTTGACTTTTATACTAAATAATTTTATTCTTTTAGTCTTGGTTGTGGTATAGGATATGGTTATCTTCACAGAATACCAATTAGAAATATTGTAGATAACAAAACTACTTCAGGTATTCAGGTAAGTTTCATTTTTCTTTAAATCCTATAAATTTAAAAACCTTTAAGTTTTAATATTAAATGCTGATTTAATTTCTAGGATGCTACCCAAGAAAAGAAAGCTTTGCTTTCTGCAGAGTATCCAGTGGCTACACCTACATCTATACCAACTCAATCTAACATTACTCCAAAAGCTGATCCAAATGTTGGAATAACAACTAGCTCAGCAGCTATTTCTACACCATCATATTCTCCACAACAGGCACAAACCACATCGACATTCACACCTATGTCACCAAATATTCCTCCATACTTGCCTCAACAGACACCAACTATTCCCACATATGCACAACAGACTCCAGGTATTCCTACATATTCACCTCAACAGGTACCGAGTATTCCCATGTACTCACCACAACAGCCACCAACAAGCATCCCCATGTATTCTCCACAGCAACCACCAGTGGCTAGTCCACAATTTTCAACACCACAACCTAGCATGAATTATCCCCCTAGTAAGTAAAAATAATTCTGTTTAAAAATTCTAATATAATTAAAAAAAAATTAATAATTCAATTTTTTAGCTATTGAGCCAGCAGAGTATCCAAGTACTCCAAATATTCCAGGCATGCCAATGAGTCCACCATTACCACCATTACCTACAAATGCTCAAAGTCAGTTTACTCCTCCACCATCATCAGTTTCAGTGAGCTTACCAAATTTTAGTACGCCTCAACCGCAAGTGGTGACGACGCCCATCTCATTACCTGGAATGCCGCCTATCACCGTGAGCGCTTCCATACCGCAAAATCCATCGTTTTATTCGCCAGTTGCGCAACAAAGTCAAATTTCTGGTACAAATGTCGTTCCACCGCCAACACAATAACAAACGCCGTGAGAATCAATGTGGAAAAATACAAGTGTCACGCCAAAACGATTAAGATTGTGATGTGCATGAGGAAACGAACGTTGTTGTTTTTTGACTGCTTTAAAATTTGCATTTGTAGGTACAAGAAAAGGAAAAGATGTCGTTGGGTTAAAGTATATTGTAATAATCGAAATATAAAGTGCAGTGGATTTATTGCAGAAGATCTGCAATTCAGTGAGGCTGCTGCATTTTTATTGTAAATACACAAATGAATAACTTTGTCAATGATCTTTTAAACTAACAAAATCTTTGAAAACTAATTCAAAGTTACGAATAATCATTTTCAAGTGATAAAGATTTGATATTTATTTGTATCATATACCTTGCGAATCTTTTATGAAAATAACACCTTGAATGGCTATAAAAAGTGTCATTAATTTTGTTGAATAGAGCTTTCAATTTTCAATAATGTCAATTTTAAAAAGAAATCATTTTGACTGTTGCTATTAAATATTATAAATTTTATAACTTCCAAATATTTTTCTCCTACTTTATTAGATAATTACGTTATTGAATTATTAATACGATATAAGTGTTAATTTTTTTGCTTTGGTGAATTATTATATTTTTATTTAGCAATAGAATTTTTAACAGTATTTTCTGGAAAGAGTATTTTAAAAAACAAAATATCCTACTCTTTTGATATGTAATATTGTGAATTGAAATATATATTTGTTATTAAATTCAATTATATAAATCAATTTTACTTTAATTAGGTGGATTCATTTAAAATACAAATAATGCCCATAGGCATATAGCACTACGATTTAATTGCTCAAATTATGATATTAATAGGTAAAGATAATTAATAATCATACTCTTATATTTCTGTAAGGCTTAAGACTTTATTCTTTGTATAAAACAAGTAGCAGATATATGCTGCCTATTATGTTTTTTTTTAATAAAGCTGTACAGATTATAACTATCTTCATTCTAATCAATATCTTATATTAATTACTTTATTTCTAAATCTACTCCAATAAACAGAACGTAAAATTTATTGTGAGAATTTCATGATGATTTTTACTGATCAAGTTATTATCAACGGAAATAGATGGTATCTCTGACAAACAATGGCTAAAGGAGCTTTACTATGAATAAAAGACAGACTTTTGAGAATAATAATAAATGGGCCAATCACTGTATTTGACTCACATTGTTACAATATACCAATTCAGTAAAGAGCCACCAATGTCTCCACTGGCCTGCATCAATCAACATTTCAGTATTAACAACAAATAGTCTCGCTCCACAATTGTCCTCTAGAAACTTTAGATGATGATCTCCCGGTTGCCCAGTTCTTCGTCCGTTGGCAGCATTACCTTGGATGGTTCAATGAGATTTGGATCGATGGGCATCAGGCCCAAGCCCTCCCTTCTTCTCAGCTCCAGATATGCCTCCCTTTGAGCCCAATCCTTGAGACGGAAGTCAGGCAAGTACGCGAGTATCCAGCCTCCCAAGACAAATACAATTGTTATGCCCGTTATGGGAACGGCGTAGCTGAAATGTCTGTCGAATTCCTCGCTGTGGTTGCTGTAGCCGAGCGGTACCCACGGCTTCTTTTTGGGGTTACACTGATCAACCTCGTTTCGCGCTGCGCGCGTGGTGTTAATGGCGCGGCGGCTGCACAGGCTCGTCGTCGTCGACGGCTGGGCCAGTACGCTGCTGTGGTTAGCCGGGGCCGAGAGCCGGTTGAGAATCAGCTTCTGGAGTGGCCGAAAGCGGGTGATACCTGCCATCGTTGGAGAAACGAGCGAGACTCTTCCCTCGTCGATTTGCGAGACGAACTCCGAAGGTGTGTTATGAAACTTCTCAGCTGATCGAATTTTTTGGTCTCTGGATCGGTGAGCGAAAAGCCTGGGGATACGCTGTAGAGAACGAGCCGAGCAGTCGCAGCGCAGACGCGTAGCAGAAACGATTATCTTTTTGTTCGTCCGCTAGGAGGACTAGAGCGCGCGCAGTGCACGTGTGTGAAAGCGGGATGCTTCGAAATTTCGGTTATTATTGATATGCTTTATTTTTTATGTTAGTAAATTTAGTAGTTGAAGGTATCTCTTAGTATAATAAATGTTGGAGAGTTTTCTTTTTGGTTTACTTTGGACGTAAAGCGTATACAACTATTGTAAATATTTATTTTTGTGATGGATTAAAAAAATGTAGATTGCCACAAAATTCTTAATTTTTTTTTTTAATTTTATTAAAACGTATAGTAAACTTTTGAATTTTGTTAAATTGTAAGCTTCTTAATTGTTTACAGATTAAATGCAGAGTATTTATAAATCCATTTATTTTATTCATAGCTATGTGTAACTAATATAAAAATATATTTATAAAATTTACACAATATATAGTAACATTAATAACAATAGTCTATGTAACACAGATCCTTTATTAGGTCAAAGTGTAACCTGTGGATAAGCTCATCATGTGCTAGTTTTTTTACCTTAATGAATAAACACATTGAACTAATTCAAATATTCAAATATTCAAATATCTAAAAATTTTAATATAATCGTTTTTATTAGTCAACTTATTACATAGTTAACGATAGTTCTAGCAATTTTATCTTAAAAATTGATATTTACTTTTTCATTCACTTGTTATAATTAAATAAGCAACTGACTGTATATGTTGCAAGACTGTATCATTATCTGAAATAATGATAAATGCATTAAAATAAAAAGAATTATATGAAATAAATTTGTATAATATAGTAATTATATTTAGTTTACCAAAATTTACTGAATTAACACCAACTTGGAGAAAACTCTCACTCTCATAGATACCAAGCAGAGGAACTTTTGGAAATATTTTTCTAAATGCTTCTGTTTTAGATATTCTTTGTTGAAAAGATTCTATTTCATTTGAAGGCACTATTGCAAGAGCATATGTATATCTTTTATGTTTTATGCTTTTTTTAAAATCCAATAATTTATTTTCTGCTTCAGCAATGGATAGATTTAATTTTAATACAATTGACCAAGAATTAATTGCAGTTCCAGTCAACCTAATAATAATTGACCATGGTGCAAAACTTATATTATTATCAATATTTGTTACCATATAGCCGACTTCACCACCCCATAATGAATAAGTACCAGGCTTACACCTATAATAATAAATGATTAAAATTTTAGCAGGAGAAATAAATTTTACATAAAAATGAAGAAACATAGTAGTAAATGTTGGAAAAACTATACTTTTTTTGTAAGCTGTTTAAAAATGCAGATAAAAATAATCTGGAAATATTATTAACTTCAAACTCTTCAAATGGTAACAGATTAAGTACTATAAAGCAGTTATGTTCTTCTACAGTACTTATTAAATTTTTAAGAGCTTGGTCTGTTAATTGAGGTAATGTGTTTGAATTATGATGTGACAACATGTCTGATTCTTTTGGTAGATAAATATTAATTTTCAAAGCAGGAGTATATGGTATCAGGAAACCCACTGCTTTATTATCTCGACCTTTAATTTCAGTGTTGTCCATAGAAACAGCCCAACTACCAATAACTCCAATCTGTGTATTGAATCCTGAACAGTTAAAGTAATTGTTGTAATACTCAAAACCTAAGAAAAATTATATATTATAATAGTGCATCTATTTTGTCAATATTATGTATAATTTTAAATTTTATACAAAATTCCTTTGAATCATCTAGATTTGCTGAAGGGGGATAATCTTCATTTATAAATAAAAGTCCTAAATATGGGATGGACTTTAATAAAGCAGTAAAAGGATATATTTTTAAAATATATAATAAATCATCATTGCCACTTTCATGATCGCTTTCATCATCATTTTTAACAAATGTTACTGGTAAAACTAAGAAATCTATGCTAGAGCGTTTTGAGATTTCTAAATTAGCAACTTGTTGCCAAGATCTAAAATTTGTTATATATTTATATATATGCAGTTACAAATTCTTTTACAGAATAATTTTTATAATTTAGTATAAGAGCTTATAATTATAAAAATTTTTTAAATATTGAATCTTACTTGCAGACTTTTGCAGCTTGCCGTAACATTTGAATACTTAAATTTTCAAATACTTTATTAAGAACATCATATAGAACAGCTTCTGCTTCTATTTCATTTTTTATATTTTCTGACATTCCAAATTTGGTGGCCCCTCTCTCTGCAGGGATAAATTCTACTACCTTAGAAGTTGGTTGATCCAATCACGGATCCAATGGAGCTTTCAGTCAGTGCTAACGAGGTCCACTACGGAATAAGCTTACCCGAAGTCCTCATTAAGTATTTTGTCTTTTGCGTCTTTTGTCTTTTGCTTGATTACGCTCTCTGTACATAGGCTGCGGCTACAACCTTCCGAATTTTATTTGGCGCATCCGCCAGTGAAGTTAGCAGCAATTACGTGATTGGCTA
>UELX01000340.1:0-87461 GCA_900480035.1 Eupelmus urozonus | reverse complement strand
TTGCGAACGATATTTTATGATATCAGTATGCGTAAAATTGCACTTTTAAAAATATGCAAAATGTGTAAAGTGCAAATTTACGCATACTATATCATAAAAATTATTTTGATTTCATGTTCCAACTATTGATTGTGATAAAAGATTAAATTGTTATTGTCAAGGTACTCGATGTTGTTTCTGTTTTTTAATACGATGCTATAAAGTTTGATTTTTAATACTCCGTGCGCAAAATTCGGATTCGCTCACGGTTGAATAAAAAGGCGTATGCTAAATATTACTTTGTGCATGCCAGATGATTAAAATCTACTGCCAAAGATACATGAAGCTGAAATCCTTTTCTTACACTAATTCGGAAATGTACTAGCGAATGCTTTTTTTTTATTAGATCCGCGTAAAATTAAAATTTTTGCGCAGAGTAACCATATGATATTTTATTATAACTTTAAATACATAAAGTACTAATTATAGTAATCTATTTACGTATCATTTTTGTAAGAAGCGGAAATAAATAATTTTTATGCTTATAGGAAGGAAAAAAATAGCAAAACCAAAGAAAACAGATGAAGAGAAAAAAAGACAACAGGAAGAGCGTCAACAATTGAGGCTGAAAAAGAAAGAAGAAGCAAACGAAGAAAAAAGGAGACGTCAGGAAGAACGCGAACAACTTAGATTAAAAAAACAAGAGGAAGTAGCCAGACAAAAAGCAATGAAACAATTAAATATGAAAAATAGATTGATAACAAATGTAGATTACAGTTTCAGACTGATGGAAATTGTCTTTGATGAAGAAATCGAAAAATCTGATTTTTTTATTGAATATTTAAAAGCTTCTGAAGAAACTGGTGAACAGCACAACGTGCAATCTCAAATAATTCCTAATAGCATAACGTGGAAACGAAAAGTAGAGGAGAATTATACAAATGAAAAGCATGAAGTGTGTGCAAATGTGAGAACTGTAAATGAAAATCAGATAATGATTATATGGAATTATGAAGAAGTTATAAAACATATATTTGATGATACACTTATTTCTACTATTTCCACTTTAAAATCACTTGTGCCTGATAAAAACTTTACCTTGGTTATATATAAAATAGAAGGTTATTTCAAATACTTAAAAAATAAGAAACACCAAAATATGAGAGAAGAAATTTTAGGTAATTATTGTCTAATAAGTATAAACATTGAAATCATAAATTAAAAATAAAAGTTAATAATAATGAATTTTCAGGTGATGAAATACAGAAAAAAGGTAAAACTAAAACTGATAAAAGTTATTCGAGTCTTCCAAAAATATCAAGAAAGAAGTTTGAAGAATGTCTAGTAGAACTACAATTAATGTATGGCGTTAATTCTCGATTAATTGAAAATCCAACTGAGATGATTTTGTTAATCCATCAGTACACAAAATCATTAGCTTTATTACCAGCAAAGATGGAAAAAAGACAAGAGTCATCCAAAGTTGATTTTTTTGTAAGTAGTGACAATAGAGATACAGTTAAAGTTGATAAAGATGGAAATGGTTTGAAAAGATTATGGCAACAACAACTTTGTCAGTTTACCTTAATGAGTTTAGAAACTTCAGAAGCTATTTCATCTGTATATAAAAGTCCGTTACAATTGATGGAAGTAAGTTCCTTTTAAATTAATCTTTCATATTAAAAATTTTAATAGATACATTATATTAATCACGTAAATTTGCAGGCCTATGCTAACTGTAGTCCAGAAGAAGGAGAAATTTTATTGAAAGATATTCCAGTAAGTCTCAACTTATTCAGTACATAAAAAAATTTAATAATCTAGCGGCCTGAATTTTTTTAATTTCAGATCAGAAGGGCAGCAGGTCCTCTTACATCTGTAAGAAAAATTGGCCCTGAGTTGAGTAAGAAAATATACATAATGTTTACATCAGAAGACGGAGAAGTTTATTTGAAAGAGTAAAAATATTTATTGAAAATGGTATTTTGGATCATAAAATGAATGTTAAAAATGTTTAGATATTTATTTTTTTATATGTTTTTGAGTTTTTAAGTTATGCACAATTTTATGCAAGACTGACTAAAATAAACTATATATTATTTATAAACATTTTTGCTGTGCTATATTGTGTAATTAAATTAATTTTCATTTTTTTATAAATTTTATTTAAACACTTTTTTTTATAATAAAGAAAAAACGTAGAAAAGATAGTAAGGTAATCTATTTTTATTCAACGTAAGATTTAACAATAAAAAGAAAAGAAAAGATTGATTTTCTAATCGTATTCAAGAAAATCGTCATCGCGCTGCGTAAAAAACTGTACATGAAGTTTACAATTTAAGGCAGTTACTTTTCATCATTTTGAGTACAAGTTAAATGCATCTATGAAATCATTTCATTATTGATTTGACAATTTTTCTTTTTATTTACATACTTGTATAACCAGGCTACTTGAGAGCACTTTTCAAGTTTAAATATTTATCACAAATATTTTTAAGTTATTATTATATAATCTAATCGTGATAGAATAAAACGAAAAGTTGACGACAAATGAATGAGCGTTTTGATTCATTAACAAGTTATTACAGTTATAAATAAATATATAAATATTTACTTCATAACATAAATTGTAGCTAGCAATGCTTGTTTATTACTATTACAGAGTAAACAATTAAAATGAAATTTATTTAAATATTTATATTCAAAAAATGCTTCAGTCTCTGAAAGATAAATAAAGAATGAACACAATCTTTCAAATTTAGTAGTGAATATACAAAAAAAATTCATTGAAAGTTTCATTACATTTAATTAGTTCACTTACAAGTTAAATGATTAAAAAATTGGTTCTTTAATTACAATTTATAAAAATAGTATATTTAGCTAAAAAATGGATAAAGTAATTGATGATTAAACTAATCTCACTAAGGCTTCTAATTTGTTTGTAGCGCTTTACAAGGAACTAAGATTATTTGTCACTTTCAGTATTCAGTTCTATAAATGATTGCTTTACATTCGAGACATTAGGTGGTTGATTTGTAATGAGGTGATTTTCACCGTTTGCAGAATCTTTTAATTCTCCTACGTAATCAGTTGCAATTTTCGTTGTTCTCTGACCGAACTTAACGTCACTATTAGCATCCAAAACCAAAAGCTTGTTAGTTCTTCGATTAGTCTTTGTCAAAATGACTGGACTACTTTTATCATCATAATCACTTCTTTTCGTTAATATAATCTTCGTGTACTTAATTGTTGGTTGTATGGCGGTTGTCATTCCTCCGCGATTTAACGTAATCGTATTTGGGGCTCGCGTTGAAATGATGTGATTCAATCCTTGAGTATGCAATGTTTGCTGAAGATCGGTTGAAGCCGTGACATTTCGATTGTTGATGAAAACCAACTTATTCCCCGTTGAATTAATCGTTGGAAGACTTTTGACGTCAGACTGCAGGACGATTGGGGTCTGCGGTATCGGAGACAGCCTTTCCAGGTTGTTTAGGTTCTCGCCGTCCTTGGCGATGATGATTGGAATATCCAGTATATTTCCTAGGTCGTCGTCTAGGCTTGTGTTAAGTTGATTCGTCGTCGTAAAGTTTTGGGTCGTATCGGTAGATCCTGTACAAGCCTGCAGCAAATGATAAAATTGTACGTTTAATTAAAAAGAATTAAGTTTATCTATATTCAAAATTTATGTGACTGTATTAAGTACGTGTAATAGATAACAGGGCACCTTATCGACATTTCACTTTACCGACGGAATAAATTCAATAGTGATTATATTGTTAAAAATGAATGCCGATAAAGTGGATACCAAATAAAATAACAAAAATATTACAGAATAATAATATAAAAATTTCTTTGCCTATAAATCTTTTATGATACTTCTAAAAACTGATTATTTACAGATTATTAAAATAAAAAAAAAAGAAAAATACAAAATGAAGGATTTTGGAGCAATCTGCAAAGTAACAATTTGTGCGTACTTTACAAGCCCCTTTAAAACGTTTCGACACTTTCTAAAACTAAAAACAGACAGAAACACTGGAAAAAAAAATGAGAAATAAATGCCAACGCGACAAAGAAAATAATCCATAGGTGTAATGGGTCGATAAATCTTACGACAATGACAAACTCCTCGAGGTCGTTTTTCTTGTCGTGCAAGACCCATACCTTGTGACTCTTGTCCGGCATCTGTACTTTAGAGGGCTTAATCGAGCTCTTTAGCGAGATCTTGGGCACGGGCCGATCTTTGCCCTTCGGCGATCTCGTTTTGGGCATAACGCTCGGGCCCGTTAGCGAATTCGTGCTTTTGCCGCTCGGCAACTGATCTTGCTGGCAGCTGCGAAACATCGAGTGCTTCCTGCTGCCACCGGCCGACGAGATGTCCGCCACTACAAATTCAAAGACAGACACCTCTCTGAGACTCGGTGCGCCAGAGGGAAACGAGAGAGAAAGAGGAGAGATATAGAGGCCGGCGGCCTTCCGTTAACTAATTTTCTTTTATTGTTTGTTTTTGCAGCGGCTCGAGCGTTTGAGCTTCGATATTGGAGTGTTAGTGGTGGAAAACTGAGTTGATTTATTAGGTGTCTACGGTTGCGTTTAACAGGCAGTAGATTTACAAGTTTCCATGTAGATCTTGCTGTATTGAACATTTGTGTTTGAATTTTAAAAAGTTCTCAATAAAGGTCTTAATAATTACTTATCGACACTACCTTATCGACTGTATCTTAAGTAAATATAAGAATATTTATCTAAGCAAAGTTAACATTTTATTTGCTTTATGCGCAATGTCATTATACATGTTTATCGAATGCTTGATTTATGTAAACAAAATGCAAATTTTATTTGTTTTTTGTGCAATGTTAGTACCCGTTTATCGATACAGCCTTACCGACTGCATCTTGAATAAATATTAAAACATTAAAAATTGGTTAGTTTGAATAATTAAAATTCCAATTTTATTTGCTTTTTATGCAATCACAGTAACTGTTTACAATATTTAATAATATTCTCTTTAATACCTTCATATTTAATAATAACTTGATAAAATAATAGTAATAATAAACTGATTAAAATTGTGTAACCTGTGGTATTTTTTTTTTAGTTTCTTTCTAGATTTTTTAATTTTGGTAATTACGGTTTAATTTTATTCAGACATTCTGAAACATAAAATAATGAAAAAATCCTTACCTAAAATTTATAGACTATAAACTAATCGAGTTAGTTATTCTTAAATGTAATAATACGCACAAATAACATGATATTCTGTAAGAAAATTCTATAAAGAAAATGTCTACTCTATTGATGAAATTTAGGTCAATATGGTTTATAAATTAAATCATTATTTTGTGTATATATGATAGTTATTAAAACCTTTTGAAAATAAAAAGTAGGAAAAAATTAAATAAATTCGATCAGTTATTTTTTAAATAATTAATTTCGATATACTTGATTTGTAAATATGTAAAGTATGATACATGATTTTATAATGCAAGGGTGAGATCCAATACTACAGACGAAAAAATATGATAGTAATTACAGAATAGAGTTTAGTCAAGTAAAAGGGAATAGTATCATTGAAGGACAGGATATTTTTTTTTAAAGAGGATAGGAAGAAACAGTTTTGACTTATGTAAAAAAAGATTTATTTCAACATAAAGTATAAGATAGTATTCGAAAAGTAAACTTATATTTACAACTTTATAGAGGATATCGAAAAAAAGTAATGTCAAAAGACAATTTTAATTCGAAACAATATTAACAATCTTTATATATCAGTACACTATATCAAGTTTAAATATCGATCTTTTTAAATATTTTTGCACACGCATTAACGGTATTTATTTTTATTTTTTAATGTAAAAATATTATATTATTTACACAAATGCACACTAAATTGACAATATTAAGAGCACATTAAATATTTTTAATTTGAAAATTCTAAATTGTATTAACGCTATGTACGTTTATCACAGTTAAGGCTTCCGTAAATAATTTTCGGATTAGTAAAACAAAAGTTTTAATAAATAATATAAATTAAGTTTTTAACTTTCAATTCTTCAAATTGGTGTCTATAAATAAGCGGCACCTAAAAAAATTAGAAGATAAATCAAGATCTTTTGATTTGTTCTAATAAATTCTAAAACAGACCTGTGAATAAATATATGCTGGTAGAAAATACTGAAGTTCTTTACAAAAATATAATCGAAGAATTTGATTCGAGACAGTAAAAATAATAAAAACTACTTCATGATTTTTATTTCGAGATCATGGTTTGGTACGTCTAATTTTTGTTCACTAATAACCAAGTTCTAATCCAAATAAACAGATTAGCGCTTACAAATAGTACATTTCAAACCATTTTAAAATTTTATAATCATCAACATTATTATAAATTTAATAATAATACCAGTTTACTTACATCGAAATAGTTCAATTTAGTAAACGCTACTGTTTATAGTAGAATTTCGCTAGAATTTTCATTAAGTCACTCGCTAACTAAGAGTTAGATAATGCTCTACCTTTTGTTGGTGCCGTTGATGTCGTAGTCGTCGTAGACATTGATGAACTTTTTGGAGTGAAGAGAATGCTCGACGACGTTGGTTTTCCCGGTACAGCTCCGCTGACAACCGTTTGATTCTTTGGTGGATGGATAGTCGGTAAATTATTTACACTTGAAGTTCCAATATTAGTTTTTATGTTTGTAACTATAACAAAAATTAAAGACGAATACTTTAACATATTTATTCCTTTATGTAATATCTATACAAGCTTATTCAAATATAAGTAAAAATAAATTTCATTGTTAATTTCAAATAAAATATCATTTATAATTTATTTTATTACCTGCGGTAGTTGGCGCAGTAGCTTGTAGAGAAGCACTTGTCGTTGGTGTCAAGACGAGGTTCATATCAGCAGTCTTTTCTATATTATTGATATTCTTATAATTATTACCAGGCTTTTGTGTAACTTTCTTTGTCGGCATAATCATTTTAATTTTTGCGACATTCTGCGTCCCACCGAGATTCACTTGATTGCTTTTTGGTACCTTTATAAATGTATTAGATGTCTTCAACGTATTACTGGCTTTATTTGCTGGAGATGCTTGCAAACTAATCGACGTGGGTTCAAACCGAATCGGACCAACGGGTGCTAGGCTTGCGAACGATCCAATGTTTAATGTGATTCCACCAGACGAACTTTCGATATTTTGCTATTAAAAAAATTTGTTTATTTTAAATATCTTAATTTTATGTTTATTTATTAAGAGAGTAAAGGAAAACCAAAAGATTATTTACCTGTGGTGTAAGTCGTGATGTAATCAGTTTATCAGTGTTGAAGTTTTGATTGCCGTAAGTCCTGGTTTTCCTCCTAGGTGTTTGGGTAGACGCCGTACCTGTAAGTGCAACTAACGTGCCTCTGGGAAGCACGTTCGTTGCAATTCCCGTAACGTTATTTGTGACTACTGTACCATGTTGCGCCGGCGAGTACGATCTCATTTTCTTTAAGTTCAAATTCGGCGATTGCGGTTCGCTGTCTACTGAGCTGCTTGTTGAGTTTTTTCGCTTTCTAAATTCTCTTTTTCTGCTTTCGTAATTATTTAGAGTACTCGGAGATCGTAAAGGTAACGGATGGGGCTGTAACAATATTCCACCAACAAAGTCGGCTATCTCATCCAGTATACATCGGTCCACCATACTCTGACTTATTTTTTCGGCAATCTTCTTCGATGTAGAAATTCTCAAGTGGTCATCCGCTGAGCCAACTACCACAAGACTCGTAGGTACGAGCATTCGTTCACGGAGGTCCTCAATGTCGTCGACACGTGCTAGCATAGAGTTCTGACCAATGACGAACATTATGGGACAACGAAGGTCCAATAAAGTGTCATCAGGAGTTCCCCGTTTGCCATCTACTGTGTTCATTGGAAAGCCTACGCAAACTACAGCCGTCACGTGCTCTAACTGAGCGATCTATATAATTTGAAAAGGTATGATATGTTAATTAAATTGCTTTAACTATTTTGAATGAAAAAAAAAATTTCTCGTTTGATAATATTTTTAAACTAAGAATTTTATGCAACTTTGTAGAAATTTCTTAATCTCTCCATTTTTATTAAATTTATACATAACGTATGCTAGATTCGACTGATAGCATTATCAGTTATATAGTTGACCTACCTGACAAGCTAAAGCACCTCCAGTGTTGAAACCGACTAGAACGATCGGCCTACCGGGATAGTCTACTCTCACATCCTGTATTTTCGCTCTACAAGCTTGTACAAGCTGTTCAAGTCCAGCTATCATTGTCATTCTATTTGCAGTCAAGCCCAAATGAGGATTTACTGTGATGACCATACCTAATGACCCCAGTTGCGTAACCCACTTGTGCTGTCGAGATGAAACATTGCTTGACATCCCATTGGGAGTTACTATCAAAATTGGATTGCCTGGTAACTTTTTCTGTAAAATAATTGCATATAAATTAATATTTCGGATGTTATTACATATTGATTAAAGATTGAAAATGAAAAGAAGTTATTTTGAATTTGATAATTACCGGCCTATTTGTATTGAGTGTTGGTGCTACAGGATCCCAAGATTTTTTCAAAAGTGGTCCAAGTGTTTCCCAAGTCACTGAACTACCTTTGGAATTAATATTGGGTTGTACAGCCACCATTTTATCAATAAGTTGTGGAACTTTTTGTCTTAAAGCCTGCAGAATATCTAAATAAATAGCCAGATACTCTTGTGGTAAATAATCAAAGAGTAAGCTGTGTAACCACTGAGTTATCCTCCAGTCCCAATTAGCTGAAGCCAAAGTTTCCCGAAACCTTTTAGCTGTTAAATCTATGGATGTTCTTCGTAAAATTGCTTCATGATAGCTATGTAGTTTTGCTAATCTAGCTATTCTTTCTGAATTTAGTATTCTTACAATCCTATTAAAAATTCTATTTTGTACTGGTGACCAAAGAATCTTATCAATTTTCTCTTCCCAATCATCTGTATCTTCAGATCTGACAAAATTAGCTACCCTCTGGAATTCTTCCATGGAATGCCTTGCTTTTGACAAGTCAAAAGGAGATGTAATTGGCTCTGAATCAACATCTTCCACATTAATAAATTCATCTTGATTTGTACTGTAATTTACAAAAATTATTACAAATTCTTCAATTTTAAATGTAATAAATTACATCAATTTAAAACATAACATTTTACCTAGAAATTACACTTTGTATTTTAGGAAAAAAGAGCTTCTTGGCAGGTTTCACATAAATATTTTCTGGCTTCCAATTCCATGGCCGAGCATAACAATGATCTTTCATTATTACATCCACCTCTATTTCATAGTTACCAGCAAGCTGATGCAAATAAGTTATTAACTTATTTGGATTTTCATCTACATTTTCTCCAGTTGGACTAGGCAAAGCCGGAGTGACAGTTGGAGTTGCCGTAACTATTGGTGTGGTCAACAGCATTTTGGCTGAATTTTCTTTGTTGCCAATTTTTGCTGTTGAATCTGCCATTTGTCACAGAGAAATTCTCTGTACACACTTTGACCTGTGACTAAGTAATTAAAATAAAGTTTAATAAGCTTTATGTAAATTTAAGATTAATTAATTATAATAAATAATATTTTTATCATATTCAATAAAAACAACTCTATACAATTTTTCTAAATCTGATTCTAAAAAGCTTTTTATATTGAATTTCAAAAATTCAATAATAAATGTATGAACTAAAATAATGCCAATTTATAGATATTTAATAACTATAAAAAAATTAATGAAAGAAAGTTTTCTTTTTATACAAATGAAGCTAAAGACTGCAAATGTAAGATATTTCTTATTAGCAGAGGTAGACAAATTCTATATATAATTCTTTAGATATAAATATAAGATTTATAATGTATAATCAGTATACAGAATAGATTATTTGGCTTACATTAAATGTTGTCTTTGTTCCCACTTACAAATAATAACAATAAATATTTGTAATCTTTTAGTTTGAAATTATTAAAATTTTTTTTTTTAATTATTGCAACATTTTATTTTACAACTCATAATAGTTATGTTATAAATTATTTTAATTCACACACTAATATAACTATAAATTTTTAAGAAATCAATCTATTAAAAAAATTCTATTTGTCAAATTAAAAAAAATCTGACAAAAACATAATGTATTTAATATGTAATGAATATTTAGATGTTATATGGTTGTAATATGATAAATAAGGAAATAAAAAAGTACCTAATACTAGTGCACAATTGTTAATACCATTACTTTTTTTTTTTAAATTTAGCATTTTAAAATATCTTTTCACAAACAAATATTTTAAAATTCTTGTAAAATAACAGCAGTTTAATTTTTAATAGCTAAATAAAAAAAAATGATTTTTTTCCAGTCTTAATATTTAATTATCTTTTTGAGTTAACAAGATCAAATTGAAAAAACAATTTATTAAAATTTTAAAGTGACTCGATATTGAAAACAATAAAACAACTTATTTACATATACACTCGATGCTACCTTAGTATTTAAACTACGATTTTTAAATACCATCTACTTCTGCTAATTAACATAAACACAACTCAACTCTATATTAAACCTACAATTACCCATCGATCCCTTTTCGCCAATCTCTCCTCAAATAAAAACCTTACTCCCCCGACCTCGTCTCAAACAAGTCCATCCTCGCCCGAAAAACAACCACCGCGCATCCCAAGCAACACACCTGAGGAAAAAAAAACGCTCGCCTTACCTTGCGACGGCCCCGGCGGATTCCGACGCGAGCATCTCTCGCATGTATTATTTCTGTCGCACCGGGGGTATTAGAAAGAGACGGAGCTCGCTCTACACGCTAGTACAGACTCTATCTCTGCCGAGTCGAGCACACACACACAGACACACATAGTGCCTCTCGAGCACTCGCTGTTGCATCACATGCTTGGCGGCAGCCCAAAAAAAGACTCATCGCCTATCTCCGGCCTCCTGGGGAAACGCTGCTCGACGTTGATCTACAACTCTGCCATGTCTATGCGCAATGGTAGGCTAGAGTTCGGCGACGTTGGTTATCGTATTGTAGCGGCGTATAGATTTTTGCTAGCGACGAGCCTGCTTGGCGGCTGTAGCTTGAAGAGGTGGGCTAGCGACTGCGGCGACGGGCGACGCACGCGCTGCTTCCCGTGCGAGGAGTACGAGGCTGTATGTGCGGGCGCGACTTCCGCGCGCGCAGCCGCGCCGCGGCCATTTCGCGCATTTTTCCTCTGCTTTGAATGTGTTGGGTTTGGGTGAGTGTGTGTGTAGATCCGTGCTGCTGCTGCAAGTTGAGTGGGGACTTTGCTGCGGCGTTGCCGATGTTGCGAAGGTGGGGAGAGGTTTGATGGGTCACGTGGTTGGCTGCTCCGAAATTTGAAGTTGGAATTGGAAGCTCGTGGTGGGCTTGCGATGTGAAATTAGTTCTTGGTGATGAATGAATCTGAATTTCTTAGCTTATGGGTAGTATACCTGTGAAAATAATTTACGTGACATCGCTGATTGTTTAGATAGCTTTTTGTTTTGCTTTATTCTATTTCTTTTTTGGACGATATATTTCGTATTTTTTTAAACATTAGTAAAGTAAAAAAAAATCAAAACGTATTTTTTTCTTATTTTTTATGTAAATAAACGTTTAAATAGTTAGAGGTGTTGAAAATGACGATTGTTAATAAACGTAACATTATAATATACCTAATCAACTTGTAACTTTCATAATTATTAATTTTTAATAAAGAAACAAAATAGACTTGATATTTACTTATATATTTTCATGTTATGAATTTTTTTAGTTTTTTAACATCTGCAGCATTTGAAATAAATTTACTTTTTTGAACTTACTTAAATTTATAAAATTGTATCGATATATATCGAAATTTTTAACAAGAGAAAGGAAAATCAAACAAGTTTAAGAAGTATGTATATTAAATAAAAAAAAAAGAATATTTTGTAGCAATCCTATGACTTTATTCAGACGTTAGTAAAAAACATTAGCAGCACATAAAATACTTTTATAACTAGACGCTCTCGCCTATCAAAGATTTAGTCAAACAGACCGAAGCCCATGTCCTCGTCTTCTGAGTCGGATTCTTCTTTCTTTTCTTCTTTCTTTTCGGGGGCAGCAGGAGCGGCTTCAGCGGCAGGCGCCGGAGCAGCTACCGCCGCAAATTTGCTTGGATCCTACAATCAAAATTTTATTTAAATTTTTGGAAACTTTTTAATATTTTTAAAATAAAAAATATTTTTATCCTTTTATTATAAGATAGATTATAATTCTTTTGCAATATGCGAAAATATAAAATGAGATACCCAATTAGTGTAAAAACACATTTTAAAGTTTTCCGCCTTAAAAAAACTGTTTCTAAAAAAAGTAAGGTGTTTTTAGTACTCTACTATTTCTGACAGATTAGTTCTGCATACTTTAACGCCGTCATTGGATCCACAAAATTAAATTTTTATGATACTTAATAAAAAAAAGTCACTTGCTACGCGATCGTAATATTTGACGGCACCGTGTAATCGTGAGCCGTAAAAAATAATTTAAATAGTGACCGACTCTTTAGACGCAAAATCGCTAACTATTTAAAAATGCATTAAAAAAAAAATTAATCTATTATTGTAAATAAATATTTAACTTGTCTGTACCTTAATGAACTCCTTGATTGTTGCAGCTTCCTCAAATTCAACATCAGTTGCAGCAGCAATAGCCAACAGATTCTTGAATCCATTGGCAATACTATGAGGAACACTGGCAACAGTAGGATAGCCTATTTCCAAACAAACTGCTGCTAAATTAGCAACCCCATCCATGAATTTCTCACGAAGATCTTCTGGTTTAATATCTAAAATTTCAGGAGCAAAGATGGTTCCAGAATCATACACTTGTTCAACAATCAATCCATATGAAAATGGAGAAATGTTTAACATATTCAAAAGTGTAGCTTCTGAAGCTCCAACTTTGTCACCTGGTTTCAAAATGTGGACATCATTCTAAAATATGCAATTAAAGTAACTATTAACTTTTATAACAATATAATGTATAAATCAAAATGAAAATAAAACATACAATAATTTCAATTGTTCCCTTAGAAATTTTAGTTGGAATACTCAAAGCTTGGAAGAAAGAAGTTTTCTCAGGACCTAGACCAGTATTTTGAGCAGGAATAATGACACTCAAAGGAGCTATAGCTCCTGCTCTAGCTGGGGCTCGAACTTTGTTCTCCAAAAGTTTGTCTCTGACTTCAACGAGATCTCCCCGTGTGAAGACAAAGCCAACATTACCACGGATGTGAGGTAGTAACTTTTCTAGAGCTGCATTACGTTCTACATGACCACGAATTGCTTTTCTCATCATGGTGTTCTTACCCATGAGAACAACAGCAGAGCCACGCAGTGACATGCGTATCTGTTGCATTTGCTTTGAGCCAACATTGTCTGCGCCCACAATAAAGCATTTAGGATAGTCATCTAAGAGTTGCTACATAAGATATAATAAAAATGAATTTATTTTTCAATTAAAATTGTATTGTATTAATTTTCAAGAAATATTTACAATGAGTTTGGTAAAGTAGCTTGCTTTCCAAGTAGCCTTGTCCTCCCTACCCATCTTGCTGTGTGCAGGGATACCTTATGGAGTTTAAGGACTGTAAATAAACATGATTTTATGAGTGAATTTCTATTATAAAAGTAAAGTAAAAATAAACCATGCTTGAAAGTTTAAAATTAGACCAACTAAATTGCTTTTCTAAATTAAGAACTAGTACTTAAAAGAATTCACTTATTTTAGTTTTCTAAAGTTTAGATTGTTTTTAAGCTATAATTTTTGTGATTATCATTTGTTTTTTGTTGCTGAAGACAAACCGCTAAAAACCATAACCTTGAATGGGTATTTTGCTAAATTTTGCTATTTTATAGCCAATATTTAAAAAAAATCAATATGTTAACAAAGACAACATGAAATTCTAATCATGTTTGAGTAATTTATATCGTACAATACGCTTACATAGTTATCAAAATCGTGCAAATTTTTCTTAAGTAAACTTACCCCGGCAAGTAGTGGACGCAAATAGAACGGGGGATGCGTAAGACCGGAAGCAGCTGCAGCGTGCAGTTTGTGCAATTTACTTTACCGATAAATAGTATAGTCGAATGTAATTTTTCAAATAAATTTTAAATTCAATGATGAAATAAACGAAATCAATTTTTTTTCATTTATATTTTTAACCGCATTAGCTTAAACTATTAATATACAATTTAGAATAATTATATTTTTGAAATTTATTGCAAGAAAATAATTTTGTTTTGTAATAAAAAGTATATTAATTACTTTTTATACGCACCAATTTTTTATAACATAAATCTAAACTCATTATTATAACAAACTATCATCGTAAACTAAATACAAATTCAAACTCACCGTTTCTTTTTCAATCTCGCAGACGACACTTTTCTCACCCCCATAATCATGGTTGCCAATATATATCCGCCACTCTCAACCCGTCACTTATCGTCTGCTCGCTGACTCCACCTCCAATCACCAAACCACACCGTCTGCTCCGTCACCCCATCCACAAAACCCACCCCAGTGACGAAAAACAGCCACAATCCTCGAAAAACAAGGCAGAAAGTTTCGAAAGAACGCGCCGAGCTGCGCAGTAAACAATGAAAAAGCTCCAGCTTCGACGCAGCTACGTAAGCCAGGGACGGCGCGCGCTGGTACACGCGTACTTGCAGGCAGTATTCGGCACTGCATCCGACGGCTCGCTTTAGTTGCCAGCTGCTCGGAGCCCAAGGAGCGAGATGATCGACGTCGAGGGGCTCAGCTCGCAGGATTTCAGGATAGTCAGACTGTTATGACCGTGGCGCGCATCTCGAGACTACTTGCCACCATGTTCGCGGAGGTTCTCTTTCGCATTTTCCTGGCGATCATCAACATGTGAGTTTGACTTTTCATTCATTAAGATCCGACTGACCTGGCACCTGTTCGTTCGCGTGCCTGTGGCTGCCCCCGCGGGGCTGTTATCAATGTTGCATCGCAACGGCTCTTTTGCTTGCATATAGATTCACTGCGGCAGAAGCCTAGCGCGTTGGCTGTATTATTAACGTTGCACTTCGTCGGCACCGAAAAATCGAAGTGTCGTCGAGCCGTAAGCGAGATATTTGCATGCTGTGTAAACAATGGGCAGAGTTTTGTGTGACGTTGAGGCGCGCGTTTTTTAAGCTATGGTTTTTCTTTGTTTTACAGAGAGCTGGAATACGTTGAACCCTTCACGAGGAAGATTCATGAAAATGAGTTGTGGTTGTACAAGAACCCTCGAGTCGAGTCTTATGTTTCTGCAACAGTATTATGGGTCAGTTTTCTTTTTCTTTTGCCTACGTGTTTGTGAGGTATGCAAATGCAGCAGTTAATTTCTTATCTTTTGTTTGTACTACAGGTGGTGATAATTATTGTTCCATTGGTAGTCATTACGTTAATATTATTGTTTCAAAGAGAAGAGGAGGACTTCTCACAGGCTGTATTATCTTTTACTTTATCGCTAGGTTTTACTGGAGTATTAACAAATATATTGAAAATAATTGTGGGCAAGTATTATTTTCTACTTTTCTTGTAATGAGATGTAACAAAGTTGTAAATTATTGTAATCTAATCATGTGGCATTCATTGTTGTAGGGAGGCCAAGGCCAGACTTCTTCTATAGGTGTTTTCCAGATGGTCAAGTCAATTTTGAATTTGAATGTACTGGTAATCCTGTTGACATAAGGGAAGGGAAAAAATCTTTTCCAAGTGGACACTCTTCATGTAAGTATTTTAATTATTACCTAAAGTTGTAAATACTTAACAAAGAGTTGACTAATTTTAATAATACAATATTTTTAATATTTACAGTGGCATTTTCAAGTTTTGGTTTTGTGGCGCTGTACTTAGCTGGTAAACTTCATACATTCAGTTGGAGTGGCAAAGGCCAGTCATGGAAATTGTTCCTCTTTGTGCTTCCTCTTGGCACAGCACTTGCAATAGCAGTGAGTCGTACCTGTGATTACCATCATCACTGGCAAGGTATTAAATATCATTTAATTTAAATAAATGTACAATGAATAATTTTAAATTAAATTTATCTAATGTTTCAATTTATCTAAAAAAGAAAAAGTTATAATTTTTTCTTTTTTTATCAAATTAAATATTTTATTTTAATTGTAGATGTAATGATGGGATCTGTGATGGGGCTTCTACTGACCTTCCTATGTTACCGACACTATTATCCACCTCTGGATTCTTTAGTTTGTCATAAACCTTATGTTGCACTTATGAATCATGAACCAAAAGAACTGAAAACAACAAGGATAGAATTAAGCAAGTGGACATGATAATGATTAATTTAAGCACCAATTTATTGGTGTTTATCTTCTTGTACATAAGTGTATTTATTGTTTCCAAAGTATTTTATTTTATTATTTAAAACACAAGTATTTTGTATAAAAGAAAACTACAAATATAAATGGCGAATATGATATATTAATGAAAAATATATCAAGATTTTAAATAAAAAATTAAAAAAAGCCCTTTTGTCATTATTTTTTTATTTCTCTTATCCTTATTAAATAGTAAAATTGCTTCAATTGTGCTTTATTGCTCCATTTAATAGAGCTTAGTTAAAAATTCTAGGAATTATAAAATTGTAAGCAATTGAAGGTCAAATAGATATCATTAATGTAGTGCACCAAGAAATAATTGCAAATATTTAATACAATTAGACTATCTTGTACTTTTAATTTTGTGTGAGTCACTATAGTGAGTTAACAATACGATATATCTACATATACTATACATCCTTTGCTTAATCATAAGTTATTGCATCATTACTTTTGTAGTTGCAAGTATGCAATCATAATTCCCAAAATTAAAAATAAAATGATTTAAAAACATTAAACTCAGAATAAAAATAAAAATAAAAAAATTATATAAAACCGCGAAAGCCTGATCACCTGTTCGGTAACAAAAGACAAGTGTCCAAGTGGTCAGTATCTATTTGGTAGCGCAAACGGCTCAGTCCAAATAAACAGTGCCGTTCGGACCAGGCCGCACGGCACCATATGCCGTTTGAACAGCATCGAATCTGTCTTGTCCAAACGGCCAAGTGCCAAACGGCACTACACAAACTGTATAAAAGCCCGCGTGTATTTTGATTCGTGTTCAGTCGTTTATCGGCAATCTGACGACGCGCTTCGCGTGAGATTAGTTGATTGACGTAAATTGCGAATTCGCGAATAAAGACGGGACTTTCATAAATCGAAGTGTAACCGCGAAATTTAAACTAACGGAAATACTGCCGAGATTTTTTAAGATTTCCGGTCGCAGCCTAAGTAAAGTCTACTTTAACGCTTATTAATTATTGTTTATCAATAACTAATATTTCATCATTTTCTCGTTTATATAACTACAAACGATATTTGTAAAACTGAAATTCTAAATTCAAAAAATTCCAAACACCTCCACCCAAACCTCCACAAAAACCTCCCAAAATCCTCCAACCAGCCCAAAAAACCCCAAAACCCCCAAACCCATCCGTCGAAACACGCGCCCTCGCATCCCTCTCTCCAGCACCCAAAACAAAAAAAAACCCAACTCGCCCAGCAAATCCGGCAACGCCGCGAGCTCACGCCATCTGTTAACCAGTCCCGAATCCACAGCGATCGCACTACATCCTACCATCCACTCAAAGTGGGGATAAACCGACAAAAAAAAACGCTGCTCGCCGCGCGCAGGGCAACGAGCGCAGCGCCGCTGCTGCTCGACTTGTCCGTGTCTCTCTCTCTCTCTCTCGCGATCGCAGAGTCAGCCAGCTTGTGCGCGCCTCTAGCCGTGTCTGGTCTGTCTCTCGCGGCGAGTCCGTGCGTACGGAGCTCTCCCGTCACACCACTCTGTCTCTCTCCCTCAATTTTTCTCAAGACGCCTGCAAGAATCCAGCAGCAGTATTACACACACACACGCACGGGATCATCTCCTGGGAGAGACGAGCGCGCGCACACGCAGCTAGATCCAGACTCGCAGGATTTTTACCATCGGCCGAGATCTAGTGCAACAGTGCGGGCCCTGGGTACATATACGAAGAAGCCCGTATAGAGTAGAGGAGAGCTATGCAGCAGCGGAAACTGGATCGTCGCAACTCCGTGCGCGCCCCTTGACTGTCTCTCTTACGCAGCGCGCGCGCACACAGACACAGACACGCACGCGAGTCCAATACAGAGCCGCACGAGAAGGAGAGAGCAGCGTCGCGCGCCAGCTTTACTGTATATACATATACACGGACGCACGGCCAGGCATATGCCAGCGGCGAGCCGCAGCGAGAAGAGACCTTAGCTCTCTCGTCCTGAAAGCTAAGCCGAAGAGGAAGAGACACGCTGTACGGGCTTAACCTCGATAATCTGTGCGTCGTCGTGGTGTATACATCGTCCTAAGTGCTTCTCTCTCTCTCTGTGTGTGTGCGTGTGCTCGAGCGCGCCGCGCTAGCAGCGCGAGCCTAGTTCCGTCTCGTCTGTCCTGTCTCTCTCCATCTCTCTCTCTCTTTCTTTAGAGTCTCGCGCGCGGACGCCGTTGTGTGGCTGTTCCTGTGGCTGCTCCGTCGGCCCGACGTGCAGCTCGCGCTAGCCGCCGCCGCAGCCGACGAGGACCATCATCAGGGCCGTCGTAGATTAGCGCCGCCGCAGTTGGTTAGCGAAGCTGGCCCCAGCAGCAGCGGCAGCAGCAGCAGCAACGCTAGCTGCCAGCATGATCAACATGGAGACGGACAAGATGCCCGAGGAGGAGACCAGGACGCCCAGCATGCAGGTAAATTAAGAGGATGATTTATAATGGCTTTTGGGTCGGGGGGTAAGGGTTCGGCTGTGTGCGGGTAAGCGAGGCGGGCGTGGAAAGTAAATATGGTGATTGTACAGGCCGATGATTCGGCAGTGTTGTGGAGAGGAGCGCTACGCTCGTGGCAGTAAATTGAAAATAACAGTTGAGAGGTGTACGTTGTGGATTATTGCTTGGGCTTAGCCTGGGTGTGTTTAGTTGGGGCTTCGCGGATGGAGAAATGCACTGGCTAGCGGGGAAAGTGGGATTGATTTAACCTAACTAAAGTTAGGGCTCGGACTGCTGTTCGATAGTTTTCAAGAAAGAGTATGCAATGAGGTTAATGCTTAGAATGTGTACACAAATCAGGGCAGAAGAGCTCACTTTGTGTACTAGAAGTAGATATAGAACGTTTGTTTTGTACAGCATTCCTGAAGTTCGGTTAAATTGTTTGTAACTGAAATTGTAGATCTAGAGTACAATTAAAGAAAGTTCAGAGAGTGAGTTTTATCGAGAAGGGCATTAACACTGTTTGAACTGCTTTGTCATGATTTTATTAAAACTTTCCACTTGAAAAAATCTAGAGGAGATAGTAACTTTCTGTAAATGATTTATGTCTCTGTGTATTTCACGGCTTGTATATCTGCAATTACAAGTATCTAGTGCATTAAAAGTAACGGTGCATTACTTTTTGTGTTATTTTTTATATTATCATAAGCTTTTCTGTGTCCTAGAAATATAATAGAAAATATTATTGCATCATTGTATTTCTCTATACCTAATTTTTTTCTTTTTTAATTTTCAAAATATTAAAAGAATATAAAATTTTTATTACATTTGAATAAATAAGAAAAACACTAAGACCTGTGATAAAAATGAATTTATCATCTGTAATAAAATCTAACAATAATTAAGTTTAGAAACACTAGTTCTTTTATTAAATAAAAATATAAATATTTTGTAATTTAATAAATTTATAAGATATCAAATTGAGGAAAAATTAATACATGATATCTAGAAAGTCACACATCACATATTTACTATATCTCATGATGATTTCACAATTATGAAAGGCTGCACAGATACGAGAATCCTGTTTTACAAATGTTACAATCTTTATATATTATTTACTTTTTACTTTATAATGCAAAAAAGCTTATTATTGCAATCAGAGTTAAAAAGAAAATTATGCTTGTTTGTAGAAAAAAAAGCCAGTTGTATTTTATTAGTTTATTACAAAAACACAAGTTATATCAGAAAGGAGTTCTTCTATATTATGAGATTGTATACATTTATTTGGAAAAAATATAGGTATACTGTCTACATGATTTGTGAAAATTTTCATAAAACATTAAGATGTCTTATTTATCAACATGATATCAGCTTAGTATGAAAGTATACAGGAAATGTGTATTCAAGATGTGTTTGCTAAGCAAACACAATGAAACATGTGAATATTTGATGAGTGAATAGATATGACCTTTTTTATAAAAATAACAACTAGTCCTGTTAATAGCAGTTAAAATATTTGTAGTTTATAGTGCAAGTGCAACAATAATTCTGAAAAGTTTTTAACAAGTGCTTTTCTGTATTTGTGATTGATAAGATTTGATGAAATGTCAAATTTTTTTTACTAACATTTATTTAGTGCTATTGATAATTTTAACAATATCAATTATAGTATATAAGAAATATAGTATATAACAATTATAGTGATTACAATTGATGCAATATTTTTGTTTTTTAACATTTACTTTTATGGCTGAGTCCATTTCAAATGAAACAGCAATATTGATTTCTTTATAATTGTGAAATAAAGGCATAGCTTTTTCCATTCAATTTCATTAAATGAAGAAATCTTTTTCTTATTTTACTTATATTATTTTGAAAAATAAAGTAACTAGATTCATTTTTATTTAAATTAATTTTTGCTTTAAAATAGGTAGTAGAGTAAATTATTTAAATTTAAATCACATTTTTATGATTTTCTTATCTAAAATACCACTCAAATTTTCTTTGTAATATTTCTAATTAAAGCAATTATTGTTTACATTTTGATAAATTTACAGAATAGTAAATAGATACAATACTGCAATCATTAAAATGATTTTAAAATCATTTTTTAAATTTTTATTCATGTAGATAAAATTGCTTTAAACTTTCGTAAAATTGGTATGACAAATGAGTCAACTTTTCCATACAATAAAAACTTTTTTTTAACTTTTAAGTGATGTTTTACTTTTTTTCATGCAAGTCTAGAGATATTAAGTTGATGAGTACGTGAAATAATTACTTAAACGATAACTTGTGAAAAAGTTAAACAATATTTACTCTTCTTATATTGATCTCTTTTTTTAAAGTACCAATATGAAAAAAATCAAATAAATTTAAACCTCTCTCAAAACAGTAAAACCAACAACTCTCTATAAACCAAAACAAAGAAAATCCACTTCCACGAAAACGAAAGCAAAATTAAAACTCTCCAGCAAAGCGCAGCAACAGCGCAGCGCATCCTTAAAACTCTCTCCCCAAAGCGCTGGAATCGCAGCCGATTCTCTCCCTGTCTCACCCTCGCCTCGTCCTCCCGCAGAGACAGAAAGAGGAGAGAACAGCAGATGCGAAGCGCCAGAGAGCGCGTGTGCTGCAGCGCCTCGTTATAACATAGATATATATATATATACGCGTACACACACTCACGGTTCACTTGCCCCGTCTGAGGATCCTCACCACCCGCCATCTTGAGCGGCTCGGCGTGTTGCCTCTCTTTCTTTCTCGTTCGCGCGTGTGTGTGTATAGCTATCTGCCTACCTATATAAGCGTGTGTTTCAGCTTCTCCTTTTCCACGCTCCGGCGCGTTTCGAAAGCTCTTGGGGACCTCGGGCGCGCCGTTTAGCCTTCGTCTGCATGCTCTCTCTCTCTTTCTTTCTGGTTTTTCTTTTTTTTTTCGATACTCCATGTGAGTTTCGAAAGAGAGGTGGATATGAGAGGAGGTGGTAGATCGTGTGTTGAGAGGATGTTTTGCAGGTTTGAATTTCGCGCGGTTTTTTTTTAAGAGTGGGGGTGAGGTTTTTTGGAGCTGGTTAGAAGAGAGCGTTTAGATTATTGTTTTGATACAGCGTTTGTAAGTTAGGAAAAAATGTGTGACTAAAGGTATGAAATAAGGAGTTTACATTTTTATTTTTACTTACAGAGTAAAAAGTACTTGTTTATAAACTAGAATAAGTTACATGATAAAATAAAGTATGTCATTAGAAGTAATTATTTATTCTTGCTGATTTCCGCATTGTTAAAATTTAGCAAAGATACCCACATTATAATTAAAAAAATGGAAAATAAAAGACTAAAATAATACGATTTTATTGTTGCAAACATAAATTTTTATAGCTCTTGTATAACAAGCAAAGTGTAACAACAAATAGAAATAACAAAAAAAAGTAGCAAAGTTAGTAGTTATTCATTTAAAAATACAATCTAAATAAGGATAATTTATGCAATAAAACGCGACATAATGACAATACACCTGCTTGAGAAATAATTCGTTAAAACAAAATATTTTTTAATTCTAATATAAATATAGTAGTAAATTATACGGAAACGATATACTTACGCTTTGTTGAGCAGGAATATTTAAAATGATGTTTGTCGGTTGTCCGTATACGGTTGCTAAGGTTACTGGATAATTCGACGCTTGAACGCGCGTTAAATGCTCACACACAGTTAGTCGCTTGACATTTCAATGCTTCTCACAGCGCATTGATTTTCTATGTATAGTGAAAAGAAAAAAAAAAGTGGCGCCAAGATTAATTCTTATCGAAAAACAATTAATATAAGAGACCCAACTTCTTTCGTCGAAAACATCAAGTGTTCTTTAAGATTCAACGAATAACGAAATTTGAAAAAAAATTTAATGATTCTTCTATAGACCACGTTGTTTTAATAGAGTTTGTGGTGAATAGTTAAGTTATAGAATAGAATCTAATTAAACTTTACAGTTTCGATTCAAATTTTAATTAAAACATTGAACAGTTATTTTGAAGAAAAATAATAATTCATATCTGTATTTATAATTAATTTTTACGACTTATTAAATGATGGACCTTAATTGTACGTTTCACATTGAAAGTGCGTATTAATTAATAGTAAAAGTTGTACATTTTTATTTTTAATTCTAAATAAAAACTCAAATTATTTAGATAAGAACTCAGACTTATCTATTACTTTAAAGTTAGATTAACATAAAATTTATAGATATTATTAAATGTTCGTGAAAATCATCATCAAATGTATTTATTTCATGTAATCTATAAGATAATCTTTACAACATTAATTTATTACCAAATTAGACCTGTCCAAAGTTAATTTTTTCTCATAAACAATAAATTTATAAAAAAATGTTTAATTCAATTGTCAGTCTTAAAAAAAACTCACAATTCCGTAACACGAATTCGCAAAAACAAATATTACATTCCACTATTTATCAGAATCTCATTGTTCAGTGATTTCAGAATCACAATTTTACGGTCTAACAATTACCAAGGCTGCTTATTTTTATACGATGCACGAGGAATCTTTGTAATACCGATATATCGCAGACTTTCCGTAACGTAATTTTCAAGGAAAAATGTTTATCGACACATTTTAGCCTGCATATGAGCGCGAGCTCTTTGCATCGTGAAAAAATCCGGGCGAGTCTATAATCGACCCTCGTTCGTATGTTTTTTTCAGAGCACGGGCAACAAAATTGGAATAAGGTGGAGAAAGTTGGAGATGATGATGTTTGAAGGCTAAAGTACTTTTTGTTATTTTTTACTTTTTTTTTTTAAAGTAAATTACTTTCGTATTGTTATCATAAGTACGAACGCGTTTTTTCCGAGCTTTTAAATGGCTTGACACGTTTTTAAAGAAAATAATTTTTTACGAGGCGCTTTATAAATGCGAGGGAATGGTGGATATTCTTGACAAAGGCGATGGTTAGAGGGAACAAAGTACAAGTTTTATGTCGTGATGGGATTTTGCCTCCTGAACGAATATTTCAAATTGGATTCAAATTTCATGTTTTCCACGGAGTTTCATAAACTTGAGAGGGATCAATACCTTCCCTCCTACTTCATTATGGAATTTTTTCTGAAGATAAATTTAAAGAGCTTAACTTTTTTTAAATACCTCATCTTTTTAATTAGCGTAGCAAATATAAAAAAATATTTATAAAACGTTTTACTAAAAATAATTTAATCATCACTTATAACAATTAACGTTAAATCTAATCATTAATTATTGAGCGTTCCTCAATCGAAAATATCCCTAACAACTAATTTTAAAACACCTCATCATCCTCAACAAACAAACAAAGCCAAAAGAAAATCATCCGTAACCATCTCAATCAGCGTCCACGAATCGCCAAATCACCCCAGAAGCCACCTCCGATCGCTCGCATCCGACGCACGCATTATTTTCGTATCGTTTATTTTAGCGAATTATTTTAGCGTGACGCTCGCCGTGTGGCTCTGTGTATCAATTCGCCTCGTGCGCTGTGCGCGCTCGGCTGTGTTTGTGTGTCGAAACGCGATATGTAGGTCGCGATGCGCCCAAGGGCTTTATTTTTTTTCTCTCTCGCCGAGGGATCTGCGCTTTAATTTTCGCCACGGAGAGAGAAAAAGTACATGTGCAGGCGGCCATCCTCATTATTTGCGCTGCGCTTCGGACGACGACGGCTAGGAGTTAATTACGGTAATTCAGACGGGTGATTAACAATTAGGTAATTGCGCACCTGGGCTCGTTGGTTAAGAGAGCTTGAGAGAGTTTTGCAAAATGAGTCGAGATAGAGGGACGTGCCGTTAGTTTCCTAGGAAGGCGTTCTCCCGAAGCTCGGAGCTAATGGCTTTTGAATTTTGGTTTAATGGCCGGTAATGTCAGAGTTTTCTTTTGGATTTTAAATAGACGGTGTTTCGCACGCACGGATGTGCTTAGCAACTGTCTAGAAATGATGAAAGTATATGAACGTTGTATTAGCCTGTGAGGTATAGAAGATAGGATAATGCTAGTACCGTTACTTTTCCAATAAAAATTGTTTGTTCAAACTTTCGCATCGAAATAAAAGAACGTGCCCAGTCCAAAGCCTCTTCATTATTATAAATAATTAAAATTAGTTCGGTAACCACAAATTAAAGAAGCGAGCCTCCTCATCCAAAACAAAACCGACAACTCACCTCCCGACAACAATGCTTCACTCTATCAACCACACCGAGCTATCTCTCCATCCTCTCCACTTCCGACGTTCTCACAAAAAGTAGTCCCAATAATGGTAATGATCCAACGCTCATCCCCGCTCAATCAAGCCTGCTATGCACCTACTCACACCTAATACCAAGTCCTATATATTCCCGCGCGTCATCGGCTTCCTGGCAGAATTTTGAGGAAGAGGCCAAGCATAATACACACCCGCGCAGCGCTACTTTCGTTCAAGACGTCATTGACGTTGCCCAGGCGTGACGAAAACGCCTCCGTCGCCGACGTGTCGTCGAGCCTTCCGGGGGAGGGCAAGCGGCAGTGGCTGGCTTTTTATCGATTTCGCCTAGTTTCAAGACACACGTGTACAGGGGCACATATACATCACACGAGTTTGGCGTTTGTTTCCAACATATTCGCGGGAGACGCTCGGGCCGCCATTTTCTCCCTCTTTTCACTCCCCGTGATGGCGCGCGCTCCTGAATATGGGCCGCGGATGACGCGCGAATCGAACGCTTTTTTGAAGGCGCGCGCGCGCGTCTGTCCTGATTTTTGTTTTTAGGACGACAAGTGGTTGTGGAGAGCTGGGTTTGACGTCGGTTATGTAGTTTTAGGAGTTTTGGAAGAGGGTCAGAGTAGATATTTGTTTGAGGGTGATCGGGAAGAACGTTTGTTTTGTTTTCTTTTGTTCTGAATCATTCGATTGGGGATATTTTTGACTGGTAGCAAATTCTGTTTCTTCGAATTCTTATAGTCATGTAAAGTTACTGAAAAGTTGTTTTTACTTTCCAAAAATTACGGAAAGCAAGTGGAATTCCCTATAGTTTTGCATAAGAGTTACCTAATATATATTTCCATGTAACGTGAATCAGCTGCATTGGTGCAGCTTAAATACATGGCTTTGCGAACAATAAAACTGTCAAGACTAACTTGAATTGACAATGTACGAAAATAAATACAAAATTTTTTTTACACATTATGTATTAAAATAAAGGCGTGTCAGACAAACACTGGATGCATATAAATGAAAGAGAACTAACAAGACAAGAAAATAATATAAGCAGGACTTTCCCAGATGAAATCACAGAATCACTTTGATATATATTTTTAAAAGAGTGTGAAAATTAAAAAACTTGCCTTATACAAATAGTGCAAAGCACATATTAAAGTATTAACAAATCATCAAAAATAATCATCCTTTCACCGACTTTAAACATTTTTTCTTTTACTCTCAACTCTTTTTTTCGTATCAGAGAACACACTTCCTCAAAACATCACCCACTATTGAGACACATTTCAAAAAACACAAAACCGCTACAGTCCATAATCCAAGTCAGATCCCAAATAAAACCACAACCGGTCCCCTCACCCCTTGACCCACCCGCAAAACAAATTAATTAACCAACGCAAATCTCGGCGCTTCTAATCCCGCCTCGAAATTTTTCCGTCGCCGCTGAGGAGTCACAGTCGTCATCAAGCGGCATCGGCCGACTCCCACGAGGTCGTAAATAGAACTTTAACGCGCTCGCGCGCACGCGACTTGTCGCCAGCTGTGCGCGCTGCTGATGCAGCCTTTGGCTCTCGTTCACGGCTCCTCTTACGGTGCATCTGCGCTGGCTCGACGACGGCTATCGATATGTGGACGGCGAACTTTCGCCTTTCGTGCCTGCGTACGTGTAATACGATTCGCTTTCTCGTTTTCGGCGGGTTTGGGTTGTGCGGAGTTTTTGGAGGAGTTGGATTTTTTCTTTATTGTTGGTTTTGCAATTTGATTTTGAAATTATGTGGTTTGTTGGGTCGGGTTTGGAATTTTTAGTGTGGTATTTTTCGAGTTATGAGCGCGTGTAAAGACTATTAATGTTTGTTTCTCATTAGAATTTTTTATTTTATAGAAGTTGGTACGAAGAATCCATTTTTAATTTATAAAATATTGAGCTTTGTTATCTGATACCTAAGCTTTGCTTTCTAGATTTTTTGATTTGCTGTCTAGAATTTGATTGTGCTGATTTCTTTAACATCTGAGGTTTATTTATCATTAATATGAAAATATATGCAAGTGTGCCTAGCGCACGTAATAAGCTAGTAATGTGTAATTTGATTCTAAATCTAACGTCAACGAGTCAAGCTGACATGAAAATTGAACTTTTCTTAAAAGTTTTATAAATTCTTATTTTCTATAATCAAAGACCTTTCTAAATGCAAAGTCTCAACTTAATAAAAATAAAAATTTAGAAAACTTTTTACAAGAGTTCAATTTTTATGTTATCTTGGCTTGTGGATGCTTGATTGACAAAGAAATTTAAAACCCATAAATGTGGGTTCATTGTTAGAAAAATTAGCAATATCTAACATGAAGCCCTGTCGATGAATGCAATGAACTGATGCATCAAATGTATTGATTGATTGAATATAATTGCAAAGAATAATATTGATCAGAATAATAGAGAGGTAAATTAATTTCCAAACAATAATGGCAAGCCTGCGAATAGAAGAAAAAAAATTAGAGAACGAAGATACCTCTTCGACTTCGTAGCCTGACAAATGCAAATGCCACCAAATAAAAATCTTTAGAACTTGCGTTTGACGTATCAACTTTTTGCATTCATTGTATATGGGTATTTTATGTTCAACGTTGGAAACTTTTCAAGCAAAGAACCTATTTTTAACCATCTATTCAAACGAAAGTTTAAACACGTTTTAAAATATCTTATTATCAAAACTTAATTAGTCATCATTGCTTTATAATATATTTATGTAACTTGTTAATTAATATTAAATTTAAGTCGCTGGAGAATTGCAGGTACTATCATTAACTTGTGATATAATTACAACATTTCATCTCCACGTGTATATAATTAAATTTCATCATATAGTGTTACAAAAATACTTTTATATTGTAGTAATATATAAACCGTATATTTAATTAAAATTATTTTAGTAAAATGTCAAAAATTATTTTATAGTTTCAATAGAACAACAATTAATTTACACAATTCACTAACTATCGAAAATTCCTTTAAATCTTTATTAAAAATTTTTATGAATCACTACATGTAACAAATTAAGACCTCAATATATAATATTACATCAAATACATTCACAATCTATTTATCTTTGTTTAACATGCGGCATTGATTTTTAATTTCACAAATATTATAATATAACGATGGTTCTTTCTACTGCATTATATTTATCAATTCTATCTTGACGACTCACCACAATATATTAATCGATAGTCTTAGATTCCACATACGCGGCGTAATCGTCGGACATTTTGAAATGCAATTTCGAAACACGAATCGCTTGCAAAAGTAAACAAGAAAGTCGCGCTTCATAACGCGCGCGTTGCATTACACGTTTTTTATTGGTATATCTGCGCACGTTGCAGGTGACATTTTTTAATATAAATTTCATTCGTGGAAATGGTGTTTGCAATTGAGTTATCGCTCATGAAAGAGCGTAAACCATTATACATTTATAAATTATATGAACTATTCCAGTTCAATACTTTTAAATTGAAATTCAATTTAAAAAAAGTATGTAAACCAAAAAAAAGTCTAAAAATAATAGTAGAAAACTAACTTTTTAAAATTCCATTTGTTGGAGTTACTCGAATTTATAGAAACGTTTTAAAGTAAAGTAAACGGAAAAATCAAAGTGCAAAGTGCACTTTACGTTAAAGAGCGATTGAAAGAGCTTTCGATCAGTCTAGTACTTACTTATTTTATATGGAAATAATGATAAATAATTGCAATGTTAACTTTGAGAATTCAGATAGTAAAATTAATTTTACTAACATGTTTTTTAAGTAATCAGTTATAATTTGAATGTTTTCTTCTTTTATGTATCTACGAAACCAGTAACACATGCGGGGGTATTTAAATTTTTAACTATACGTTAAAAATAGCCCATCGTTACTTATTCATTTACAATTTTAATGACTATACAGAAACATAGAGAGGTAATAAAGGACATATAACAGGATTTTTCTGTTTGCTCTAATATAACCCCGGGAAGGTCATGATCGCAGCAAATACGCTAGCCGATGGGTCGATTAGATTATACAGCATTTTTGCTTATCTTATACCCCTGACGATTAGAAAGGTATCTTACACAAAGATAATGACTAGATTACTTTCATCCACGCCGTAAACCCATCATATAAATTACAACCACTTACTCAAAAATATCACCAATACCATTATTGACAAACAACACACGTCATCAAAATATGCAAACATTAACAAACCCACTCCGTCAATTAAACGCTCACGCAGATCGCCAGTCAAAAACCCCGAGCGCGCCGGATGTCAACAAAAATCCTCGTATAAGCACGCCGAGTCAAAGGCTAACGCTTCCTTATCGCGAGATATTTTGACTCGCTGGCGATCGAGCCGTCTTCCTATACATGCGCAAACGCAGAATCTCGCGTTTCAACGCGACTTGGCAAGCGCGCGAGCCTATCATCGTCTCTCCTCTCCAAGAGTCATTGCACCGCTCTTTCATTATACCTACCTTCTTTTTTCCCCTCTCGCTCTCGTAGCTGCGTCTATTATACATATATCTCTGTAGCCGTGTGGCTACTACGCCAAGGTCGGCTTTTATAAGAACAATCATATACGCCTTAATACAGAGCGACGGCGATTTTATATATTAAAAGCTGCCTACCCGGTTACGGCACTGTATAGTGGAGGCGATCGGTTGCGGCTCTGGAGAGTGTAAATTTGTCTGCGGGGGAAATTAATATTCGCTCGAAAACCGACGCCGAGTGGTTTTGCGTAGGTATATTATGTACCTTTGCGTGAGAATTAAAAATTCGAGTTCGGAGTGTCTGATATACGATTTTGGGATGCTGGAGCTTTTTGATACTGCGCGTGTGTTTGAGAGATAGCGGATGACGTGAATAATGTTTGTTCGTTTGAAATAATGCCGGGGAGTGAAGTTTATTTTTCGCGAATTTTTCTGCTTTTAGTTGTTGCTGGGCTGTTTTTCTGGGTTTTCATATTTTATCGATATACATATTTGTAGAATGGTGAATATACTGGTTTAGCTTGTTACTCGGGGAAAATGCATTTTTCATGAAACTACGTCAAAATGCTTTGCATCATATTTAAAAACAGGTCAGATACTGCTGAATCTGCGCATTTATCAGAACCCGAAGAATCAACTGCCAAAGCTCTGAGTTTTCAGTTCCGGTGAAATAAATAAAGATTTATGGCCTGAATTTTTCTCGGTTCTTTTTTATCACATATTCTTTCGAATAAACTCGGAAATAAAGGAAATAAATAATATAAATACTAATAGTAAATATTCATTTCAGTAGAATTTCTATTGTTTAAGCCTAATCGTATAAATTAGTTCAGACTAAGCTGTATATATAGTCAAAAATTAATTGCAAAAACTCAATCAATAACTGGCTAACGTTTTTATTTCTGTTTGCTCTCACTTCATGCGTACATATGATGAAAAGTAATATTAGTGGCACGTGCGTAATTAAATTTTAAATATTCGTGCGAGCACTTCTGTTCAACTTTACGTACTTGTCAAAAAAATTCTTATTTATTTAACGCAAACATAAATATTTCATACCACACTTTTTACATTTATCTACAGCGTCCAGTTCAATTTTATAAAATAAATGACTAAATTTGAATATTTGTATACAACCTGCGAAAAAATATGAATATATCCTGCAAAACACTCGACTTCATTACTTTTCGCATGCAAGAAATAAATTGAAGGTTCCAATCGCATAACCGGTTACAACTTACGTTTGCTGAATGTTAAACAGCTGTAAGTCATACACACTGACCAAATAAGTATACGCACGTTTGCAGGCAAATGTAAAAAAATATTCTTAAAAAAAGCGCTACCAAGCGGACAATGCATAAATAATTTTCGAAATTCCCCGCCTGTAATACCCAAAAATTAATAAACCCATCCAATTTCACCAAAAAACTCCGTTCATCATTTCCAAAGATAACTGTTCAACACATTAAAACAGAAAAAAAAAGACACAAGTTCACGAGCATCAGCTCCTCTTGAGCAATTTTCCTTTCGGTCAGCGCGCGCATAAAGCCAGCCACAGCGAGCACACGCGCACACATAAACCTCGAACTCTAAAGAGGATGAGGCGTAAAAGTCTCGTGCAGCGCTGCAATAAGGCGCAGCCGTCGCGCACATATAAACACACACTCCAGGCAGCTACCCACATACGGACGCACTCACACAAAGCCAGTGTGACGGAAAATCGGCCCACGGGATTTCCGCGCGACTCTCTTCAGCGCATTACGCGGGTACATTGTACTCGCTTTTTGCGCTGTAGTATATACATACGCGCGAATGTGGCGCGTTTATATACATTGGCGAGGTGCGCGCGAGCGCAAAAGCCGAGACAAAGAGAGTCGTCGTCGTGGAGAGCTCCGCCATTTTCGTTGCCCCGCAAGCGCGTAAGATAGCGGTATACATATATGGGTCATTTCACGCGGCGCTGGATTTGCCTGTGAAATTGGAAAAGAAGAATGGAGCGTATTGAGGCCGCGAGGGCGAAACTGAAAGTGGAAATTTAACGGGAATAATGTTGGCTGTGTTGTTTTAATTCGAATGATGTATATGGGTGGTCGAAGGCTCGGGGATTGACGTTTATTAAATATTATGAATATTTATTAGTTTTGACGAACGCGCATTCGAAATGCATTGCTCTATATGCATTTTGAATTTACCGGCTGGGATATATACAATGCATCATGGGGCTTTAATGGATCTAGTTAACAAATGGGCCTGTAAATCTCTTTGATATTTTGAACGGTCAATTTCACCGAAAATTTGTAACTGCTATTGCTTCGAATGTGCATTGCGCTACCTGGGGTAGTTAAAGTACCATAAATCGCGCTCTCGGTTTCTTAGTAACGACCAAATGCGTAAGAACTAAACGGAATGATTTTCGTTATTTTATTTAAACGGCCTCTAGTTTACGGTAATAAACCATTAAAAATCCCTAATATTAAACACGTCCGAATGAAATTTTCATTGCGCTCGTCAAAGCACAATTCGAGCGGCACAATGTAACCAACTCATAAAATATATACACGGGTACTTGCAATGCAAGACGGTAAGCAATTACGCGACTGCAAGAGACTTTAAGGACGATCGACGAAACGGCCGAGGGCATATATACACACACCCATCGATGCGAGCAAGATACGAGTACGTGGCAGTGTTGAGTTATATAGTAGGAGGGATAGAGACGCGACTAGGCGCTGGTCGGTTCTGTGCGCTGGGAATTAAACAATGACGCGCGGGGAGAGATTGAGGAGGTTGAGAGAAAGAGCGAGAAGGCAATGATTTTGATTCGGTTATTATGTTGGCCGGGGCTTTGTGTGCTTGCTGGCCTGCAGAAATGAGGTTTGGAATTGTGCGACTGGGGTCGAGAGGAATATTGCAATTGTCTGATTGTGAATGTTTGTTTGGTAAATTTCGTTGGTTTAATAATTGAGATAGTAGGATAAATGTTCTTTTTGGAATTGTAGTGAAACACCTTGTTTTTTTATCAAATAGAATATTGAATTTCAAGCGATTGAGAAAATACTTGACCTTTACAATAACGAAGTCTCCATGCTTTCAAAAATGAAGCATTAACCATTCTCCATTCACGGAATTATTTATTGAACCTTGCAGTTAACAATACCTCAACCATCTCATTTAACCAACAATGCAGGCTTTTCAGAACGTTGTGCAAAAATCAAAGCGCTTAGTCCACCAGTCTCAAGAAAAAGCCAGTAAAAAGAAAGTAAAATTCATTTTATAGAGCGTCGTTGGCGGCGGCACCGTGACAGGATAATAAAATGGAGATCGAGTAGCAGTCGCAGGCGCTCAAAAGAACCGAAAGAGAGTAAAAGGGACGAAGAGAGAGAGAGAGGCATCGAGGTTCGCGGGATTAACGAGCGCGCGAAAAGGACGAAAGGTGTATATACCGGCGAGAAAAATCGAGGAGCCTTGAAAGTAAAGGTCGCTCTGGCTCTACAGTTTGTTCCTCTCCCGCTCCTATACGGATATTCTTCTTTTGACAAAATTACCCGTTTAATTTTCGAATACACCTGCGTTGTATGTACGCGCAATCTTCTCGGCTCTGCATTAATTATAAGGATACGCGCGAGCTGACAATGTCCGAGGCTTTTAAAGCGATGCTGATATCGGTTCTTTTTGCTCCTCTCTCGGTCTTTGTACGAGACATGCGTGAATTAGCATAAACGAGTCAAGGAGAATTTAAATTAGGCACGCGTGGATTTGATAGAGCGGTTCGATTGCTGTTTTGGGAGTAATAATTAAGCGCGTGAAAATGTACACTGTCGGTTTTGGAGCTAGGAAAATCGAGTTAGAAACATAGTCTGATGTATCCTTGTTACCGAATGTTTTTTATGGCTGCTTAAGGTGCTATAATTAAAAACTAGTTTGGATAAGCAAGATATTTGTATAACCGAACCAGAATTGAACTGGTCAAATAAAAATTTTCATTTTGTTATATATTACTGGAAACCATTGCTAATTCATTGGCACTTGACTTCCTCAAACGTAATTTAATTACAATACTTCCTTACAAACAAAATCTATTCACTTTTTGCACACAGTTGATTCGTATGAGAAAATAATGAATTTTTTCGTAGACTTTACAGTTATGTAAAAAATACATGGCTTTTTATCAAAATAAAATTAGAACTTTAAAATAACTCTAAAATTTATTTCTTACACACCAAGTCAACAAAATAACCCATCTCAATCACGCAAATATTTCAATCAAGCGAATTTACTCAATTTTCACGTTTCTGAAACCCACGCCGCACCATCGCCTCAAACCTTACCTCTCTAATCTCCACAACCACACAAGCGTCTTCACGCTAATCCCAATAGTTCGCGCTAACTCATCGCATTTTTCTCTTCCTCAAACGAAGTGCAAAGTAAAGGTCTCCTCGCTCACAATGAATAATTGGCCCCGAACTCATCTCACACGCGAAGTAGGCGACACTCCGAGATGCAGGAAGAGAATACGTATACACGAGGCGCGTCGTAAGAAAGGGAAAATAACAGGCACGTCGTTTCCTGAATCCCAGAGAGCGCTTTGTGAGCCTGAGCCTCATTAAACTGTCGCGCGCGCGCGCGAGCGCCGTTCCTTCCGCTTCTCTTTTTTTTTTTTTTTTTTTTCATGACGAGCTCAGGTGTGCCTCTGCGTTGTTTTGCTTGATGGCCGCATTCGGTTTGGTGTGAGTATGTGTAGCTCGGTGTGTACACGTGTGTCGAAGAAAGAAAGTTTTTCAGTGGTTCTTATAAGCGTGTGGATTTATGGTTAGAGATGGTATGATGGTATAATGTAGATTCTTGGATAAGATTTTATATTTTAGAATTTTGTAAGAGGTGTAGTGAAAGGCAGATGGTAATAGCTTATATACCCTTGTTACGAAAACTACTGTTTGTATTTTAAATGCATTGTTTGAAGAATTCACGATTAAAGGTTTTATAAAATATGTTGATAAGATAAAAATCTTTATTCATAATTTTTTTAATTATGAAATCACATTCCTAATAGAGAACGTTTGTAATACATCGGTGCTTCAATATTTCTTTTTATCCAAAAGAATTTTTTCTTTCTTAAATTATTTAAGAGTTAGGAAATTAAATGATATATTTTCTGACAACAGCATGATAAGATGCAATTAATTTTTTTATTGCCTATAAATTGATATGAAAATTAGAATATAATTGGTCGAGAACACTTAACAATAATCGAACCGTATTAATAATATATAATTAACTAACTTGAATTAATTTTTTGTGTTCCATTTTCATAAAACTATCATCATACTTATGATATTGCAATATATCTTGAAAGGATTGACATCGCAAAACTTGTATTTTTTATCCCAATGAATGCGTAAAAAAGTGATTAGTGAATTATTAATAAAACTCACTTTTATCGTGAATCATTACTTTAAAACTCTTAAAAAACTCTCAATTTTAAACTACACAAATAAAGACTTATCGTACTCATAGTATCACTTCTTCTTTAGTTCTCGCTCAAAGCGTCAGCTGCGGAACTGCACAAAAACATTTTTCCAGGGCGCGCGGATTGAACCGACTTTGCTCTTTTTTTCACCTCTGTCATTGCGCGTGTGCGGGCTTAATGGCCGGCGTGCGGCGGAATGCTAATCGGCTTTGTCGCCGATCGAATGCACACGCAGCGCAAACTTTGTTTTTTTATTTTGCCTCGCCAGCCGCACGCGTTTCTGGCTTTTGATGCTTCAGCTAAAGCCCGAGGCGTTTCGTCATGCGGCAATTGGAAATTGAAGATCGTTTTGAGGGTATTTGAAAGCGGCGATTTGTCAAGTTTATTTTTTAAATTTTATTAGATGAAAAATTATATTGGAAATATGTAAAAAGCGGTTAGTCGTCTTATTGAAAATTAATTACTAATTGTGCCATCGTCTCCTTGATAAAAGAAAAAGGTGATAAGATGAGTGATATTGATGCGCAAAATAAATAATTATATATAAATGCATATTCGTTTTTTTAGTACAGGCATAAAATTATTATTTTTAAAACTTACGACTGATAAGTTAAAAGACATATTAATGATTTTTGTTACAATAAAGTGCATTTATCTAAATAGGATATGTTCACGTTATAGAAGATAAGAACAAGTTTCGTTTTTTCTTTCGAAAAATCTAACGCAAGATTTTCGAAATGAAATCTTGATTCGAGGTAAAAGGGTAAAACAATAGATTCGTGCGCGTTTTTGTACGCTTGTACTGCGGCAAGATCGTAAAAAGGCCATGACTCATTCTCTTGTGGCTAAATAATACGGGCGCTGACTCTTGTCTGTTTCCTATTTTCTTTATCATGACAAATTTGTAATAAATTTACGGCTTGCTTTTGATATTTATAGTATAATTTTCTATTTTTAACTATATGCTCTATATCGTATTTATTTATTTCATTTCTCTTATTTTATTAATTTCATGTGTGACAATTCTTTTTATATTTAATTATGAATAATTTAATAAATAAGCTTTATTTTATCTTTTTCAGGTGAGTTGACACAATCAATTCCAGACCCTTGCTTTTGCTTACCAATCATCGTACGTGAGTATTTTGATCATCCAGATGCATCCAAATAAATAACGTACAAATCCTTAATACCTCAATTTAAAAAAAATACGCATTAAAAAACTTAAAAGATAAACGATAAACATAAAACTCATAAACAAACGATAAACATTTCTCTCAAAAACATAAAGATAAAAAAATACAAAGCCACAACCGCCATACAATGTTTATACCATTTCCAATCGGCATTAAAATCTCAACGAAAGTACCTCAACTTTTTATTACCCCAACCCAAGTTTTACCGCGACGCCAGCGTACACACATTTTTCTCGACTCTTCCAACAGCGCACCGAAAGATCTCAGAAACTCGATTGGCAGCTGTACGCGATCAGCTCGCGCTGCAGTAACGGCTCAAAGCGCTCAGACGAGTTTCGACGCGGCATCCAGCCCGCGATTCCAGATCCTTGGTGAAGCCGAGATACGTGAACATTATGTATATATAAACGTCTTGGCTCCGGTCGAGCTCGAGCGCGAGTTTCACTTAAGCATTTCGTGAGGCTGTGGTTAACAAGTGCCGAGTCATCCGAAACGATGTCAGAGAGTGACGAGATGGCTTTTCTCGCGTCGTGAGATTTGCGGTTTCGAGGCTGAATGTTTTAATTGTCGGGGGGGGCTCTTAGTTTCGAGGCCTGGCGCTTTTGTCGGGGGCTAATTGTAAGCCGAGAGCGCGCCGCGATTTACAGGACTTTCTAGCAGGAAGTGGAAAACAAACTTTTCCCCGAGTTGTCTGCACGAAATTTCAGTGCCGTTTCGGTATTGCGATCGTAAAATGCCGTTTCAGCAAGATTATTATGGATTTTTCTTGCGCACGTTAACGGAATGTATTGGAGGGCGTGTTTGGGTTAATCACGGTTATATGGCCGTGCGTGTAAAAACCCTTGAGATAAATAGAAATAGAAAGCTTCGCTAATGGGATGTTACGGAGGTTTATTGTAGCCTGATAATCTGCCTTCTTACTTCATATACGGTATTATAAACATTTTTCCTCGAACCTTTTAAATACTCTTTAGTGCACATCAGTTTGTTTTCATTATCTTTAAACGGGCCATGTTTCTTTATAATCGTGATTAAGTACTGCCACAAATGAAACAATTATTATTAGAAAGTCCATCTAACGTATCGTCGTGTAAAACATTATTGTGCCCAGCGTTAATTCATCGCCGGGTCGAGAAGAAAAAAGATCAAGCGATGATTCATCGCTCAAACTTTCACCTAACTGGACGAAATCCTTCGATCTTTGTACCCAGCAAAGTCAATGACCAGCGAAAAAAATTACACGTATATAGCCTTGATTGTCTTGCCGAGATGTACAAACCGCACAGACAAAAACACACTCGAATCACAAAAGACGGGCCAATCGATTTTAAATAAACGCCTTGTCTGCGCGCTTATCAATGCCGTGCAATCAAGGAACCGACAGACGATCCGGAGTACGTCATTTTTATTATTACCAGCGATGCGAATGCAAAATTATCTCAGCTTTGCGCGAAGGTTATTCTTCAGATAAGCCGCGGCGAGTCTGATAGTGAGCTCTTTAAACGAACCACTCGATAGTACAACTATAATCTGGCAAACGCATATAGATACATGCTCTTTTACCGATAAAGAAAAAGAATGGTCTAGTGCGATCGACGGTTGCTAGAAAAGTAGGATCTGGAAAACGCTTGCTCTCTGCATACAGCGCTGCCAGTGCGTCGTCATCAATTACAAAGTTTAGCTTCAAAAACGGCCTTTCCGCATTTTATTCCTGCGTAACTGTAGTCTTGCACTGGAAAAGCCTCTCGGCCTAGCGGCCAGCAGGTTTTATCTTTCTCTCTCTCTCTCTCTCTCCTCTCTCTCTCTCTCTCTGGTTCGTTCCACGTCCCATGTGTACGTGGACTCGCGCACGTATACACCTCGCGGAAAGCCCCCTTTGCGCTCAATCGACCGTTAGGCGTGTAACTCGACAAATCGATGCTTTCTTGTTGCTAGCGCGGGCTCCGTGGCTTATGGGTGTATATATAGTTTGTCCGCAATTCTTGTCGGCGCGATGGACACAATGCGAAATTAGGCCGCGACTCTTGCGGGACTCGCGTTGTGGAAAAACACCGCAGATGGATGTCTCTTGTATAGTAGGTTCGAGTGGACGGGGAGACGCGGTGGAATAATGCGGTTGGTTTTGATGAGGAACTTTAGTTTTAGAGAAAATTGTTAAGTTTAGTTGCGAATGTTAGTTTTTTTATCAGATTTACCGTTTCAAAGGGAACGTGGTATTTATAAGATGCATTGCGTAGATGAAACGGCTGGACTCTGCCAATTCTGATTGAAAACTGATCGAGAAATGATGGGAATTCGTTTACATTGGCAGCGTTAGTTTGAGATTTATCCCTTTTCTATTTTTATCCAAAACACTGAAAAGATGAAGATATTGATGGAATTCAAGATGTATGTCAATATCAAACGGTTTTAATGGTCTTCAACTCGTTAGGGACACACCTTAACAGGTTTTCTAAGATGGTGTAAGAATAGCGTTGTTAAAGACGCTGAAAAGGAGAGTGTCACACATCAACATCATCAATTTTGATCAGATGATTGTGAGTCAGAGATGGGAGGCTAGAATTACGTGACACCAATGTGACTTGAATTCACAAAGTTTGTTTGTATTTTGTTAGCGAGGTAATTGTTACTGCTTTCATAGAAAACCGTTATAAAGATAAAGTACTAATTAATCAGATTTTGAAGTTTCGTAATAGTCGTAACGATGAGATAAATGAAATATTTGAGTATTCAAATTAAGATGTTTCTTTTGTAGTTTTGAATTAAGCTGAGTTATTTTTAGATTCCACGGCTTAGTCGAATGGTATTTTGAGTCATCGCGTTCATTTTTTATAGTTGGGCATCATAATCACTCTCATACAAACGTACCGAAATAGATGCAAGTAATGAAAAACATTTATTTTTATTTTAGTCAAAGTGGTGATTATATTACGAAATATTCAGCTTTTGTTCTCGGTACATTGTTAGAATGAAAAAGAAGTAATGAAGATATTCTTTAGAGGATATAATATTTTATCAAATTTTACTTCAAAGGAGTTCGCATTTGCCTCGCTTTTACAGTTCTTTAGCTAAAAAAAAGTAGTCATAATTAAGTTTCGTTTTCTCCAAGTAATAATTTAAAAAGTTAAAGCTCATTTATTCATTAAGCTTCTGACTTAATGAATTTAATATATTAAATTGCTAAATTACAACGGATCCAGCGCAGTTAAAAACAGGATATTAATTAATATTTACCAAGATACGAGCATATACATGTATTCAATTAACATATTTCTTGCTAAACGCGCTAAAATACGTGCCTTCGCCCAACTAACTTTTCCTCATTAACATCAAGAAATGGAAAGTAAAAAAGAAAAGAAAACCCCCTACCGACGTGCACAACAACAAACACACATGCACCTGGAGAGCCTCTGGGCGAAGGAAAAAATCGTGATAGGAAGAGGAAGTCGGGCGCGCAAGTGTGAAAAAGAGCGAGACAGCCGGGAAGGAAAAAGGCAGACGGTTTAGAGACACAGCGTGGCTGGAGAGAAAGATAAATGAAAAAGGAGCTCCGCGTCGACTTAGCCAAGCGCAAATGGATTTGGAATTACCGTTACTCTGAGCTCTCTCGTCTCTCTCTCTCTTTCTCTCGCTTGTTAAGAAAAAAGAAGGAGACGGAGCCGGAATAAGGCACAAAAGTTTACGGTCGCTAAACAAGAACGAGCCCGAAAAAGGTAGATAAAGGAGGCCAAATTGCCGTTTGCGCTTTTTTTTCTTTCATTTTTCTACGTCAGGTGCGCCTTTCGATTCCCTCGGGTCTGTCTTTTTTTTTAACGGCAAAGGCTTAAAAATTATCGTAGAGTTGATAGCCCGATTCAAAAAGCGCACGATGTGTCTGGTCGGATATCTCGGACAAAAGCGATGCCTGGGATCGATATATTAAACGTGAGATCATTGTACAAAAAATTTTTTGAGGCTCTTTGGGAGATGAGAATGAGGAGAAGGTCAGTTTTGTAAAAAAGAAGATACGTGATTAGTCTTTTTAGAAATACAATGATGCGATTAATTGTTTTATTTTTACGATGGAGGTAGTTGAGCAATTTTAAATTGTAAATTTCATGTAACAACGATGCCTTGATTATAAAATAAAATATTCACTGGGTTTACTTTTATTCTGTTTCTATACAGTTAATATTTTATACACTGCTGTACTTGTTTAATATTTTATTATTAAACTTTTACTATTACTCCATTTATAGAGGTGGTTTACATGTAAATGAATGTTTTATTAGTATCCGAGGTTTCGTGATTTGATTATTTCGTGGTCATTTATTACTTTAGGGCTGGCTGGAGGGCAAACCTTAACAGCTTACACCGACAGTCTGCAAGTGATTTTTTGGGTCAAAGTCGTGGATTGGTTAAATAACCGATACCCTCTAAGTTAGAAGAAAGTGAGCATCTTGAAAATAAAAAAAAACACCTTTAATAAACACTTTCAAAACACTTTAATCAACCTATCAAGCTAAAATTTCAATTACGCCAATGTATAACAAAAATAAAAATTTCTCTCGATCGGGAACACCGCCACCATATCCTCAGAAGTTGAGACCCATATCACCGTGGAAAATGTGTTTTGCTCCAGTGTATAGGGGACAGAACGGGATATCGCGTACCCACATGAATAATTCTCCTTTGCGCGAGTGCACGATACGTACAAGAACATTTTTCTGGTTGCGACGCGTCTCTCTCTCTCTCTCACTCAGTCAAGCGCCTTGAAACGTTCTCTTGCTAGCTCGCTCGAACGAGCGAAGGTCCGCCTCTATATAAATGGACTAGAAATCCGTTTCGTAAGAGAGAAAGAGCTTCGAGCTTCCTTGACGACGAAGAGGCGGCGAAAAAGGGCGAAAGGGAAGAGATAAAAGGTCAGGAAGCCGGCGAGTTCTTTTTTTTTGACACCTTCCTTTTGGCCGTAATTGCTCGCTGTGTGTTTTTATGGTATCTGGCTGTGTGCATCGTTTTAGCTCGTAAGCCGAGCGCTTCGAACGTTTAATTTTTTGTGGTTGCGGTTGGAGGGCTGTTATTATTCGATAGTTAGTTTATATGTGAGTAATGTAGCTTTATAGAGGATGCTGGGCGTTTTTGAGTGCTGGGAAATTGAAGCTTATTCTTGGATTTTTTGTTTCTTCTATATGGCACAAATAAAGTTTTTATTACTAAGTAAATATAAAAATGAGAAATGTTTTATCCAACTGATTTACTTGTTTGTACTCTTTGGAAATAAGTAGTAGTACTCATGGCTTTTTCTTTCTCGTTTCTCGAAGGTATCGAACGAGGGGTAATTTTTATTCATCCCCTGAGGATTTCTATTTGCGTGCGATATTGCAGTTTGAAGGTTATATTTATTGAGGCCATTTAAGACACAAGTTTTATTCTTTTCACAGAGATTAGAATACTTTTGCCATTATGATTAATCCCTCTTTTCATATCATAAAAAGAATTATCCGAATTATTCATCAGCTACTTTTGTTATTCCTGTTCCTAACTTTATTCATTTATAAAACCACATTAAACTAAAAAAAACTCATTTCACTTTGCAGAAACGTACTTTTAACTCAAACATATCCTTTTACGACGTGCCTGGAAAATGTACATTTTAATTTCTTGCACGAAATAAAAACCGTAATAAAAGTCGACGGTACCGGGACACGCTAACCTTTATTCCAACCGAAACGCTGATTACATTTTCCCTCGGCGTGGATTTTCCGTTATCTGTTCCGGCTTCCGCGGCGAAAGTTCAGGTGCATCTTCTTACGTTATTTTATACGACAGGGTCTAAGCTACATTTTGCAGCAAAAACTTTAATAATGATACATTCTGTTGCTCGCATTTTCATCATTATTAACGGAAACTAACTTCTGGCAAGTTTTATGCATTGCCAGGAAATATATAACGACCGCGAGAGAAAAAGTAACATACAATTTAAAATTCAAATGATGTTTTAAATTATATAGTCGTATTTTAATGTGTTTCAAATTTTATTTTACTCGAGTTTTTTGTTAACAAAAAATGTAATCAATCTTAAATTATATGTACTAGAAAAAAATGTGCATAAACAGATTTCTAATAGGTACACAAACAATACTTCCGCCTCGAACCATTTCCGTTACGTCGACACAATTTCCTAGTTTGCTGGCATTATTATTGAGGAATTAATGTAAATTTGGCGTGTTATGTTAATAAATTCAGCTGTGAATGTATAATTTAGAATTATTAGATGTAATACATAATTTCACTCTATTCATGTGTATCGCGTATTCGACAAAAAGGCTTAATTAACAGCATTCTAGATTTCAAACAAAGAAATGAATAGACTTTTAACCTAAAAAATATTAACAATTACACTATATAATATAAGCTGGAAACAATTAAATAGTAAGTTATTCTAACCAATTTATTGATATAACCTTACAGATTACCACAATAATTGCGTCTCATGATTGATCATGATATTTTTCTATTTACATATAGCTATTTTTAATGATACTTTTTAAATCAAGTAATTAATCTTATTCTACACGACTCAGATTTTGTAATAAAGTAACATCTCCCTAAACGCTTCTTGAACTTATATACTTTCCGACTTTTATCATCGCCATCCAATTATCAAAAAGCGAAATAAATTCAATACTTTACGTAAGATCCACACTCCCTCGTTTATGGCGCACATAACCAACCATTATTAAAACTTTAATTAACGTTTAACGAAAGGTACCTATACACCAGTCACACCGTAGCGCCACGGTCACACCTATACGAGCATATACGAAACTCCCCAGCGGAGCTCCGCGCAACAACTTTGAGAAAACGCGCTCGGTAGTGACATTTGCATTTTCCCGCGGATTGGATAACGCGCTTTTCCCACAGTCTCCCGCGACGCGTTGCATAAACCGCGTTCCGAGTATTCCCGCTGCATATTCGCGCCTCTCTTGATCAGGATGTTTCTCTCGTTTTTTTTTTTTTTTTGTTCGACGTTATCCCTGAACTAGTTCGGGGGACAGTCGTGTACTTTTTATAGGTTATGTTCGCAGCCGGAATTTAGTGTATTGGGAATAGAGGTTGTATATTTTATTGAGAGAAGAGTTTTTATTGGAGTTAGGCAGTATTCCCGGCAGCGAGGAACGAAATTTATTTCTTGTTGATTTTTTTTATGCAGAAGGAGCAACAATAAATTCATGGCGCTAGTATGTTACTGCGACGCGAAGCTCAAAACTTTTATGTAACGCTAAAATTTATGAGGTTTTGAAAAAGCTTTGCCGAAAAAATATATCAATCACTCTATCACTTTCTCGCTTTCACTCGCGTGCAGGTAAAAATTGTTGCGCAATTTCGAACTGACATTGATCCATTGATAAATATATTTCATGCGATTGTTAGTTTAATTAGTCATTTGAATGATAAAGGGAAGTAAGCAAAGAAAACTCGGAGCTAACAGACGTTTCCGTGTGCTCGAATAAAACTCGAAAGAGATAAAAGAAAAAGAGCTTGATGAGTAAACTTGGACGAACACTTTCTAGCCAGAAGTTTAATTGGAGTATAAAGTGAGCTGATATTGCGGTCCGGCTTATTTAAAGACTTTTTTAACATTTCTAATTCTAATTTTACGCGTTACGCTGTTTTATTTACGCAAGTCGTAATTTAGTCAGACACTGTGCTGGTAATTTATCTCCCGGTAAACCGGACCCACGCGTATACTATACACCACTTTGATTTTGCAATATTAAGCAAACCCGAAAAAAAAAACTTTCCTGATATTGTAGTTCGTACTAAACGAGTCGAACATACAAAATCAGCACACGACAATAGCAAACCGCGTCTTCTTTCCCCGCTAAAAACTTCCATTTCAATTTTAATAATCCCAATCTCGTCATATACCGAGTACAAAGGCCAATTTTCCTTACATAACAATGGGACATGCAGTTCACAAAAAAGAAAGAAACACTAAAAAAAAAACCTGTGTATACACACACAGCAACATCTGTATCTCGGCGTCGATCGCGCACGAAAGCGAACGCAACGAGGAAAAAAGCAGCGCCGGCGCAATATTGCACATACACAGACAGACAGAGCGAAATCGCGCGAGCGTTCGACGATGACCCGTGCAATTTCGGCGCCGCGAGTGAAAGCGAGCATACGCTCGCGGAGCCGCTCTCCGCGAAAGCAAAATCGAGTGCGCGGCGAGCGAGCGTTGAGAGAAAAAATAGCGGAGAGAGACGGGATGTGCCGCGGAAGCGTGAAAAAAGGCGGGAAGTTCTCTTTTTTTTGGGAATAAATTGGAGGATTTATGGAAGCGTCGGTGTACAGTGGGGCCACAGGTAATGACGCGAAATTACGTATGAATTTATTATAATGGCTCGAGCGAGCGCGTCAGCGAGGTATTATTTTGAAATTATTACACTTTCTTCGAGTTTAGCGCCGGCTGCGTTAATTATAGCGTCGGGTAAAAGGCGAGGGACTTTTTAATAAAATGATGGAGCAATTTATTTAAATCGCGCGAAATGGAATAATTTGCGTTGGCCGAAACACTTTGTCGCAAAAAGTACTCTTATTTTGTAAAAGCAAATTTTGAAATCTGCGATTTTTTTCTCGTTTATAATACAAAAAAAAATTACGTTTTCACTTTATAATAAAGACCCCATTTTCAATAATATTCTTACATCTACACGAGTTATTCATTATCCGTACCAACGAATACATAAGAGCCAGCATTCTGAAAGCCTGTCAGGAACAAACATCCAATCTAAATCCCCTCAGCGGCCGTAATCGCCTCCTGTATTCGAAAACCTATCAACGAGAGAATTCCTACTTTAGCGCTTTGTTAATTAATCGACTTGTCTCTCTAGTCGCGGCGTCTAAGTCATGGTAAATTAGCCCGCGCAGGCCGCTCCGAAAATAGAGCGCGGACGCGTGAACGAAGAGGGTATTACAATTCATAGCCGAACGGTTTCACGAGGCGGCCTTGCAACCCTGACATACGTCCAGACACGTGCGCGAAGTCACGTGGCTACTTCCCGTGCTGGTGGTATATATGTATATGGTATTAAATGGGAGAGGAAGATGAAAGGGATTCATGGTTGTGGATGATGGCTATTGTTGTCAGATGTTGATCACGTTGTTGACGCAAGTTCGATGAGAGATAGGCTTTGATAATGAAAGGTGGATTGATGGTTATGGGGATGCGATTTTGGCAATAATTAAAGATTTTGAGGAAGGTTAAGAAATATTGTTGTTTGGATAGCCAGAAATTTTGGGGAAAAGGAAAAGTAAATTAATAATAATTTATTAGTCAGCGAAAAATGTTGCTACAAGCCAAAACGTGATGTAAATGTTACAATGTATGTATATTTGCATGCTGATTACAAAACTAGGGCAATCGTTGTCCTATTTATTATTAGCTAGCTCTAGACCTACTTATCTAAATTAAAAATGTAATCGATATATTTTTTATTTTATACTTCAGAATTATCTTTGTTTAATTAAATAATTATTATTTTTAAGTCATTTATATTTTATTTTAAAATAATTTTTCATTTTAGTATTTTTACAAGTGTTCACTATTTTGGCTTACGAATTTTTAATCAAATATAAGTTCTTTACGAGCAAAATTTCGTATGCGAACCTATGACACTGACCTCACCTGACCTCGAAACAGCCATATTCAAATCTTATAATTTCACAATCTTAACGTATTAGTAAAACGCGTTTACTCAGAATAAATGCTTTGGTTCATTTCCTCTTTACTCGTATACAGCGACAATTAAATTTATCCTTTTCAAAATCAGCACGTTCGACTTCGCGTGTGTCCTAATAAAATACACCATTGCGTGTTCGTTAACGCTGGATTTCCTTATCGCGTGTCACTGCACAGCTAGGGAAATGAAATTTTTCACATATACAGCTGTCGTCTCCGACGTCTCCGTAGCGACAAGCTAAAAGAGCCATGATGCGAGTACAGACCAGCACCACGTGTAGGTGATGTTCACCTTTCAACGCTTATCACGTGCGCGCAAAGTAATTGGGCTCGTGCTGAAAATTAAGGGTGCTATGGAAAGTTTGAAACTTTCTTGGATGGTACGTCTTTTTAATAAGGCGAATTTCGTGTACTTTCTTGATTTTACGTATTATGAAAGTAATGAGTACTTTTCACGTTGATAAATTGAATTGAAGAAGAAAGTTTTCTTGTAAAGCGACCGTTTATTTTGCAAAGTAATTGAAAGAAATAATGTTTTTTTATAATAGGATTTTTATAATAAAATTAACGTATGCAAAATAGTAATTTATTAATTCAAAATTTGAAATTACTATTTCGTATCTAGATTTAAACTACACATCATTTACATGCGATAACAGATTCAGCGTTACGCAAGATTATATATTATTAGTTCACTGATTGTTTTAAAGCTTTCTGTTTAGGCGTTTGGAAAGATATACTTACGTAAATGGAAATTACAAACAAAAGGAAGTTTGGGTTATATAATTTAATTTGGCTTTTTAGTATACTCAACTGGTCATAATATTTCTGGATAGAAGTTAGAAGTGCGTGTACGTTATCGTAATAATCTCTTAAGAATAAATTAAAATTTATCACTTGTTTCCTGTGCGAATAATATGCATAATAACCAAAATTAACCAAATACGCAGATTCTAATTGGAGGATGATTGAACCAAATGTTTGTCGAACGTTTCATCGCGCTCCACTTCGCGCACAAAGGATCGAATCTGTGCTTCCATTTGCATTCATCCTTGATTATGCTCCAGCGATTGTAAAGATTTCCTATACTTATTTTATCGACAGAATAGTTGTATCTTTTGAATTGTTACAATACAGACTGAAGTTGAATAGAAATAGATCCAAAAAATTTGAATATCTGGAGAATGCGATAAAATCAACTTTTCCTTGTTGGACAGCTTCGCATAGCATTGAAAAGAAAAGGATAAATGCAGCTCATATACTTTCCCTCCTCATTTTCTTTTCTATTACTTATCTTCTAGACCATGATTACTTTTTATTTGTTTATCAATAGATACCGCAATGCATTCGTTTTAATTAATGAACGTTGTAGATGTAATTGGTTTGATATTGCAAAGGATCATGTCAAGAGGAATTTGTTTCCTTAGCCGATACTAGATAACTCATCAAAACGTCTAATCGAAATCCGTGACCTGAATGTATACGATTCACTCTAGTTGTCAGTGAACCGTTTGAACTTATATTGGATTTAACCGAAACAATGGAACCTTTATTGGAATACAATAGCAAGTAATAGTATAACAAACTATTGAATATAAAATTTGCTAAAGTTAAACAATATTATAGTATAAGTTAACGTATTTGCAATAATAGTGAAAAACATTTTTAGATATTTACAAGTTTTAGCCTTTTTAAAAGTAGCACTTATTAATTTTTTTCATATGAATAATTTAATCATACTGACAGATATCAAAGTATATTACGTTTTAACTTTGATAATCATCATTTACAAAATTATCAAGTCAAAGTAGTTTAATTGCTATTTAATATTAGCTCTCAGTTCAAAGTTTTCAAACTATTAACTAACGCAAACAACCGAAGTATTCAACTCATCAAAGACCATTCATAAATTGCATCTCGCACCTTTTCGTCTATCTATACCCCGAGCATCTAAGCCTCTAGCGCATCATCATATGCATTGGCACTTCTCTGATCAAATCAGCTTCTGCGAGCAGCACCAGCGGATCCAAGGCGTTCGTTGAATCGGCCAGCAAAGTGGCACTTGGCCACTGCATGGCTATTAACGGCCTGCTTGCGCGGGGCGTTAACAGTATTTATCCGGTGAAAGAGCCATCCTCTTCCATCGTCATCGTCGTCGTTGTTGTCGTCGTCGACGCCGGGAGAGGGAGAAGAGAAGAAGAAAGGAGAGATCTCGCGCGCGGCTCGCTCGAGATGTCTTAAAATAGACGTTTTGTGGTTATTTACGGCCTCCACCAACCGAGCGTATATACATGTATATGTTTGCGCAGAGACGGTAATTGGGCAGATGTGACTCTGAGATGCTGGGACTGACGAGTTTTTCCTGCTAAGTTTTTGTCTTTGGTTTGTAGCATTTGGCTTGGAGCTTTGCGAAAGGTACCCCCGGCGCGTTTTACCTTTTTGCATGAGTGGAATGGTCTTTGTTCGGTGCGCTGAGCTTTGAGGACGGGGATTGGAAGTATTGCGATTCCTGGCATTTGGTTATCTACTGCAATTTAAGGCTTTTAAATTGAAGAACTGAAGATGGAATCGAACTTTATAATGTACTTTGGCAGACAAAGACAGAAATATTTATCAAAGGACGATAATTTTTTATCTGTCTCCTTCATTCAACTTGCAGTATCGATTCTTTGACAAAAAAGCTCGGTGTCAAAAACCCGCTCAATGGAGTTTTTTGTTCGTCGATCCATTATTTATGACTGGCAACAATTTCCCAACCAACAATACCCAGCGACGAAAAAATTCTCGAAACTGCCTCGCTCATCCCTTTTCAAACAACAACAGTCATCATCCCTCGCATTTCCATACTCAAAAACAATGGCTATACGCAACAACAACGCACCGTAATTCAGCAAAAAGAAAACCAAAAAGCCCGAGAGTAGCGCGCACTCACGCGCACAATACAACATTCGCGGCGGCTGAAAAAAGGCGGAGCTCAGCCGAATCAATTTTCGTCAGGCGTCAAAAGTCGAGTGCGCAGACGTCGAGTATATCGACGCATCGACGAGCGCGGGTTCGCCTGCACCTATACGCGCGTATATATAGCTCATCGCCTCTTCGCGAGATGCGTAATTCACGTGACGCTGTATACAATAATCCTCGACCTCGCGAAGAGCTGCGGGCGGGGTGGTTAGCTGGTCTGTGAGCTAGAATCGTCCTACTGGATATAGGTATAACAAAACGAGGGCGTAGTTATGGTGTGGAAAGGCGGACGATGCAGTGGTTTCGAGTTGGAGTTGGATGCTCCGGGGAGTTGTGGTTTAGTGTTGTATGATGGGGAAGTTGATGGTAGTGGGTAGAGGATGAGATTTCGAGTTTGCGGAGTGTTTTGAAAATTTTTTAGAAGGGGATATTCAAATGCGTGCCAATATCTATTTTTAAGCGTAGTGCAAAGGCGCAGTTTATTCATTCAGGAATAATGGACTAATCCACGTTATAATTAGAGTTCTGGATTATGCATGAATTATACAATGATCAGCTATAATTGAATCAACTGAATATTTCCTATCTAAATACAGTATATGCCATTTGAATTTTAAATGATTAATTATTTTTGCATCCATTTATAGATAATAAAATAGTCTGGGATGTTCAAAATCAATAACTGTATTTAGGATATAAATATAAGATACAGTTTTTTCATGATACCATCTGAGTACGATGAACAATATTTAGATATCTACGTGATTTATTTTCTTATGTTTAACAAGATAAAATAATATTTTTTATACATTGTATATCTCACTATTTATCTTTTATCAATCCTGTAGTTCATTGAACTTTGAAATTCCATTAAAACTATCAGCTAAGATAAACCGAACTTTAAAAACCTATGATTAAACCTGAATTTATCACAGACACGATTAGTACTTGGTCACGCTGTATCTTTCACAACGCCTTTATTATACACAAATAAATTTTATTACCCTATAACAATAAGCCAACATTTACAATAACAGCATAATACCACTCTCCAGCCCAAAACATTTTAAAGACATGCCTCTTAAAACACCAATCTACCCACCGCAAAATCATTATCACCATCTCCCACTCCCTATTAGAAAGTAACATTACAATAATTCCCCTCTCAAAATCATCTACCCATCTATCCACGCGTTTCTGAACTTGCGAAATACGCGCGGAGGCAAAAGGCATTAATCGCTGAAATAAAAAAAAAGGAAAAAAAAAGATATCCTCATAGATTGATATCCAATTGTTGACTTCCTGAACGCACTCTCCGCTTGCACAAGCGCACAAAGGCGCGCTGCACCCACTCGATCGTCGAATTTCCACGTAACACGTACGCACACGCGTTATCTTACAACAAAAGCCCCCGGCGCGTTAACTAGCATCAAGATGAGCGCGCTGGGGTATTGTTGGATTTAGTTACTATCGCGCGCGCAGCCGCCGAGTCGAGTGAAAGTACAGAGTTGTCTATCGGCCGGAGAGCGAGCCGATGTGTATTAGTACGTCCGAGCAAGGGCCTATTGCGGAGTTGGCTTCTTCTGGCTTCTTGGATTCTCGCGTTTTATGCTGGTGAGTTGTTCTTTTGTTCGCTCTTCGTTTGAGAAGATTGTAAGATGTTTTGTACTTGTGTGCTTTTGAGAATGTATTTGTTTTGGCGCGAGGTGAGGATAGTTTTAGTTATCGGCAATCGATAAAATTATAAAATTATTTTATTGGTAATTAACAAATGTTTGAGAAATGTGTTTCTGGTCCGGTTTATCTTGTAATTCACAGTTAGAAATAAATTATACGATAAATTAACGGGAAAAATTTTCTCGTAAAGTGAAAGAACATTAAAGATTATTTTAAATTTATAGTTTCAAAAGACAGTGCTGGCTGACTAGCAAAATTGTGTGCTTGAATTTTATCATTATAACCAACAAATTTTGTACACGCGCGTTACCTATAGATTTCGACATTTTTTGCGTAACAGCCTAGATAAAACCACTTTCAAAAATTTTAGCTAGAAAATACTTTCTTAATAAGCAGCAAAAACAAATCTGCACACAATCTCATTAATTTTCAACTTACCAGATACATCAATTCAACTTCATATTCAAACAAATGCAATAACTTCATCATTCCTTTATACCACCGCACAAAGTAGCAAATAACAAAACACATTCATCCGCCATAAATAAAGAAACCAAATAAACCCAGCAATTGCCAGAAACCCGTATCGCACAATCGCGCACTCCCGGCGCCCATAACATACATCAAACTTACATCAAGCCGAAGAAAAGCGGCGAACGGAAAAAATACCTCTATTCTCCTCGTCCCTCCTCCAAACATCGCAGCGCAGAAACATTCTCCCGCGCGTACAGCTTGCAAATCAGGCGACGTATACACTCCAAGCCGTTATCGCAGCGCGGCGACTTTATTACACTTTCATTCGGTATATGTGTCCGCGCTTTCTTCGCTCTTCCCCCCGCGGCGCGAATGATTTACGCTTATCGCTCGCCGAGAGATGCGCTATCGCGTTTGCGCTCCGAGGGGAATCCCCTTTTTTGTTGGAAATTATTACACGGTAGCTGCTTTCCTGCGCCTGTTAAGAGGACGCGTTGAGCGTATATCAGGCTTTTTCGAGGGATTGGTAATTTATGGTGCGATAGAGTAGATTTTCGAATGGTGCGTGTGATGTAGGTGGCGTGCCGGCTTGCGCGAAGTTTAAATTCGCGGGAGAAATCTATCTGTAACTAAGTGGAATTCAATGGCTTTCGTTATAATAGAGAGCGGGGATTTATATTCGGCTTGGAGATAAAGTGGTTTGGCGTGTTGGATTCGCGGAGGATAAAATTTCGTAATTTTCGGGCCGGTTTGATTTTACAGAGTACAGTTTAGATTTGAATTTTGAATGTGCAACATACGTTTAACAATTTTACGGTTATTAGAATTAATGAAAAGTATTTTTTAGAGTGATAAATACCAATAACATTTAATTAGGAAAATAAATAATTTATTTTTATTAAATTTTATCTTTCACAGATATTTACCTTCAGTAATAATCATTTTACCAAAATTTCTACAAAATATCACAGTATCTATTACCCAACAAACACCCATCCACAAAAACGCTAATCACCTCCCACTAACCCCGCCAATCACACCAAACAAAATCATCCAATCCAGAGCCCGAAACATCCATTACACCGTCACCGATATCAGATCAGCTGGCGGGGGCGGCTGGAAACAATCGGCTCAAAGCTCTCTATCCCCGGGGTCTTTGTACCTTTGCCAGCCGAAAAGAGAAAAATAACAACAAGTGTCTCTCTCTCGCGAGAGAGAGACAATGCGCTCGCGAAAGGAGCAGAGCAGCGGCCTGTCGTTGGCCTGAGAAAAGCCTTGTACCCATCTAAGAGCGCGCCTTGCCGAAGCCTTTATGTGCCGCACGTTCGCGCCCGAGAGGCACGAGTCGAGAAGTCGACGATCCTCTCTCGATGACTGTGGATGTATATACACTCTCGTGCTCTTTCCTCGCTTTATTCGAGAGATGTAAGCGTGTCGCGAGCGATCGAAGTTCATTCGGCGGAGCTGGGAGAGGTGTGAATGTGGGTTAGGTCAGGTGGGCGCTGCGGCTGTGTGAGGAGCTTTTGTTGTTAGTTTTGAGAGATAGATTGTGGAGGATTTAGATTGAGTTTGTTGCTTTCGGTTAGTGGAAAGTATTGAGGAATAGGTAGGTAGTGGTTTGAACAAAATATTCGTGATTGGGTAATAATTTTTGCTTTTTGCTTGTGATTAAAAGGTTTTTAATTTTCATTCAAGATTATTATCATAACTTTGAAGTGCCGCTTGAGTTTGAATACGTATAGTTCCTTCTTTTATTGCAATAAGAAAATGTTAAATATGCATAAAAATCCCGTAAAAAGCAAATCTATCAGATAGTTACAAACCGGAAGAATTTTCACAACTGACAATTATAATTATCATAAACAATTTTACATTACCTACTGAAATTTTTCCAATGCAAGCTCTCATTATCCCTGAGAAAATCATTAGCATTGTGTCGCCATTTAAATAAAGAATAACTTTCGTAACAGCGTAACCCAAAATTTCTTTTCACATTCTCATTGCTTTAAAGGCATAACAATGAAACTAACGCTTATTTCACAATACATCCAACTATTTTTTCTACCCAAGCTGCAATCGTACACGTTACTTTATCAAAAAAAATTCGAAATCTACAAAACCTCTAAAAACACAGCATATCTCCCCCAGCACTTCAGACATGCCTCAATCTCTTATCTACCTTCGATTCCTCAACACAGCACCGTCCAGATTACGCCAGCACTCCGCGTTACATTATTACATCACTCCAGCGTGCATCCCATCAGAAAAAACCTCTCCGCGGCATCCGCTCACCTCAGACATCCACAGTCTCTCGGCCAGCAAAAACAAAACCAACCAGCAGCGCGCGCGCCGAACAAAAGGGAACGGCGAGCGATAAGAAGCGGGCAAAAAGTCATCTCTCTCCTCTCTCTCTCTCTGCTCTCCTATCCATAATAATCAGCGCGCCGATCCGTCGAGCGTGAAAATCTAACCGACGACGTCCTCTCCCCGGCCGTTTAGCTGCAGAGCGAGAGGAGAAGAACCGAACAACAACGCGAGCAGCAGGAACGAGAAACAAAAGGAGGAATAGAGCAGGCTTGCGTGCGGAGATGGGGTCAAGAAACTCGCCGGCCAAGAGAGAGAGAGAGACGCATCTCGTTTTCTGACCTATACGACGAGCGGAGAGAGGGAGCCGATAAAAGGAAGCATGGAGAGGACGAGACTATAGTGATGGACGAGTGCGTCGAGGATAGAGCTGGGTTTAAAGAGAAGCGCGTCGTTTAGGAGGCGTTTTTTTGTTCTTTCTTACGGCGCTTTCGGACGGAACGAAAGGCTGGCTTTTATGATTTTATTGTGCTGGGTAAGAGAGCTTGAACGTTTCGTCTGAGGGATCAGGGTCTGGGTGTAATTATAAGTCCGTTTTTGGGACAGCGTTTGTTTCTAATGAGAGCAGTGGAGGAGTTTACGGTGGGGTCGCAGTTGGCTTGGAGAAATGGTTTGGATAGATAATGGGTTGGGAGAATGGGATTTGACTTGGTTTTGGTCTCGGGGAACAGTTTGACGAGGAATTTTCAACAATGGAAGTAGTGGCAAAATTGTCAAAGAAGTCGAAGTATCTTGAATGGTGATAAAAATTTGGACATAAAGTTTTGTTCATTTCAATAGGATATATCAAGAACTAACCATATAGTACTTATGTATTATATTTAAATTAAATCATGATAACAGTTTTCATTCCGTATACATACCTACTATACACGCAGAACTTTGTTCTCCAAAGAGGACTCGGCGATAACACTAATAAAAAAGAAGAAAGAAAGAAAGAACTAACAGTTTCCAGAAGATACCATCACACTCCACAATGCACAATTCAAATCACCGAGCAATTAACAATACCGTTTGCACAAACTTTTACCAACAGCAGTCCCACTCGATCACCCAAGCTCCTAAACTAACGAGCAAGAACAAACGTAATTACACTTCCCCCAGAATCAAAGCATCCGAGAATCTATTTTTAAAACTCACCGAACCGAGCCCCACGTCGACCCGTTCAATTGTAAATCCGCGAGCCTGGAAAGCGTAGTCGGAACAATTCTAGGTTAAACTCCCCGGACTATAAAGAGAGCGAGCTCACCCTTCCAGAATCGTGATTGGGTTTACTCGTGTCTGGCCGGGCGCTGGGTGATAAGCCGCCTACACGTACTCCTCGATTGGCCTCTCCGCAGAGCGACTGGCGGTAATTTGACACAATTCCGCTGCTGGCGCGGTCAAGAGGAGCTGTATATCTGTCTGCAAGCGCTCAGCCGCATCCGCCAGTTTGATCATCTGCGAGAACAAAAGTTCGCTTTCGAAAAGTGCGCGAGAGCTGGTTCGCGTGAGGCGCGAGAGCTGATAAATCCGGGGGATCTGACGAGAGGTGTGTTTTCGAATTTGGTCTGATTGAGGCGAGATGATAGTGGTCTGTTATGTTGGTTTGGGTGAAAGTTTAAGATTTTGTATTTTGAAAAATGAATTGGAAAAATTATAAGCGCAATCTGATAGTTTACAGGGAAGAACGTTAAAAACGTAAAGGTTATTCCGTGCTTTAATAAAGTATTCCGTGTAGTGTAAAGCAATCTAAGCAGAAATTTAATTAGTTACAGGCCTGATCTTTCAAATTTCACCAGGACTTAGCAAATTGCAACAATTGTCTCATGAAAGCCAGCTAAGATCCTCTTCAGGACTTATATTTCCTTATCTATACCAGAAGAGCTTGACCCAGAGCACACAAACAGACACACCTGCCACTCTCACATAAACATCATAAACCTCGAGCGCTCGACCTCCATATCAGCTCGATTCCTGCTCTTATATACACTCGCACAACCGTTTTTCCTTTGTCTCTCTCTCTCGCGTCCTCCTCGACGGCGCTCTCCTTTTTTTCCCCTCCGTCCCGTGAGAGAGAAACCCAAGGCAAAAAGGCGCCTTGGCTGGGACCTCTCCGGCTTCCTCTCTTTCGTCGCGCGGCGCGCGATATATCTGTAATTGGCCGTAAAAAGTCCTCCCGCCGATTGTTCCTGCGCGCGAGCGCGCGGCGGACTTCGTGAGCTGCTCCTCGGGTAACTGTAGATTTCGAGGAGCGAGAGATGAAGCCGAGAGATCCTGTGGCCTTTTTTTTCGGACTGCCGTCGCGCTTTTTGCGGCCGATTGTTCCGAGGAGAGAACTGGGCCGGATGCGAGCGATTCTTCAAGGAAGCGAGGTGGCTTTGTGATAAAGGCGGGTTCATGGTTGCTAATGTGTTTTTTTTTAAGGTTTTGGGTGTATGATGGGTCTATGGTTTCAATTACTAAAAAAAAGAAATGCGTTTTGATAAAAGTGTAGTACTTTGTTTTTAGAGCAGACTGACACCGTGTAATCAATTCAACCTTAAACGTCATTTTCATTTTCTCATGTTCCCCACTCATGAGACACTAGTACGAGAGAATTTAATAACTGTCGCAGACGCGCGCACCGAAACAGTGGGTACGAATTAAATTACAGTTATATACACTCTCCTCAGAAACTGAAATTCTCAAAACACAGTTGCACGAAATTGTTTCCTGAAAGTTTCAATAATAATTCCAAAGCGATTGTGTCAGTAGTTCGCGCGTTCGAGCTAGCTCGGAATGCGGATCACTCGAAACACCGAGCGAGAAATACGACAGCGCGATGGAATTTAGCGTCTGTTAATCGTGCGACTTCATTAACAATAGAGATTTTTTGCTTATAATACGCGCAAAACTCATTTCTCAGGTCTATCCTCGAGACGATGTTTTCAACTTCGTAACAGATTGAAGTGAAATATGCATTAACGAAGTAATTAAAAGAGGAATAAAAGCGGAGTAATCTTCTTTTCCAGCTGGAAAATTGCGAATCCGTGACGTTTATTCAAATTAAAAGCTGGAAAAAGGAAATCCGATTAATCTCGTTAAAATGCATTCGTTATAAACTTTTTTATTCTACCATTTAACAGTCATTGGAAAATTATTCTGATTGCTAAGTTTACTTATAAAGAAGCACTTTCTTATTTCGATTAGCTTCGAAACTACCCAATCAAAATAACGTCGGAACCATTCAAATTAACACAATCAATCGATAGCAAATGTAACTTTCACTCGAGCCTCGTTTCGTCTAAATAAAGAGCGATAAAACAAATACTCAAGCCCGAACTCCAAACAAATCTACTTTCATTCGATGCAGCTGAGTTCAAAATATGAAAGGAGAGTCGACCGATGACAGCGAGTTTATCGTTATCAATCCGTTGATTATACGATTAACTTTGAGTCAGCGCCTTGAAAAAAAATTCTTCCAGGTGTTATAACTTTTATTTCGCTTTTGTTATATATCAAGCTTTTTACTATATCTATAGCTATACTGGAAAAGTTTTAATAATGTTGAATTTATTTATTTTTGTAGAAAATTTTGTCAGTATTTTCGAAATTAAGCAGTAACTTCCCAAACTCAGAACATGAGAAAGTTTTTATTTCTAAGAGTATTAGCTACTCGGCTTAATGGATTTCTTTTGCTTGTAATGTTCAAGACAAACTTTATCAATTAGTCGATAGCCTAGACAAAATTGAATTTTTCTACTTTAAGTAGCATATAGTTTATACCAATATTAGGCTCTTATAAACGTGCTAATGGTCAATCTACAGCCTTGGACGATCCACGAGGTAGTGTAGAAAAGTACAGTTTGTAGGGTCAGCTAACATTGGGTAATAGCTCGAGCATATTTAGGTTAATACGGTCTAATTCAATGTCAATTTCTTTAAGTAAACAAACAGTCCTCGTATTTTATCGAAATAAAATCAACCATTTTCGTTACAATAAACTTTATTTACTAACTTGAAAAAATGAAAAGTCACTAATACCATCAAACATTACTCACCTTCAATTCTACCCAACGTCAACTAACAACCTTACCAAAGCCGCCTTTCTAAAACCCACCCGAACCCCTTGAAAAAATGCCAAAAATCAACAAACCAACAAACCCATTTAAAATAAAAAACCTCAAAATTCACCGAACTCCACCATTTCGCGCACCGTAGAATAAAAAAGCAAGCAGCTCTCAGACGCAAAAAAATAGGAGCTCTCCTCCAGAAACGAGCGCAGGCCGGCGGCGCGTCGGCTTTATCGATCTCGCCTTCCTCTCTCTCTCTCGGAGGGCAGCTGCCCGCCTCGCGAACGGCGGCAGCCGTCGCTTATACGTTATATGTATATACCGAGAAAAGGTATTAGTCCTGTCCCTTTTTCAGAGTCAGAGGGAGAGCGTCTCGTGTGTAAAGAGCCGCGCGTGTAAGCGCCGAGAGCTGGATAGGGGTGGTTGCTTGTGTTTTTTGACGCTCGATTTACGTTTTGAGAAGAATAAATTGCTTATTTAGTGGTGTTGTGGTATATTAATTTTTTTTTCTTTTTTATTGATTTTATTTGGTTTTTTGTGGAATGCTGGAGTTATGTTATTTTTATTAGCTTGCTAATAAAGATCAAAATATTAATAAAGGAATATTTTTCATCCATTACAATATAGATTTATTTGATTTTAAAATATACTATTTCAAAACATTCAATTTTTAATGACTCAAACTATTTATTCATTTTACCGCTAGTTCTTTTATAACGGCTCCACTATAAAATACAATTAATCACTTCCATCAGTAATAATTAAAGAATCTTCCAAAGAAAAGAATATATAAATATAATTAATACGCTTAATTAATCTAAGATCATAAGTATATAAGTCAAGAAATATTCGGAACGAGGAAATACGACAACAAAGGAGCGTGCCAAAAAATAATCTCCGAAAACACTGCCAAGACCTTGACACGCTGCACTGGGAGAGATGCGCGATTATAAGCCGAGATGCAATTGCTCGGACAATAATAAAAGTTTTAATAAACTTTGATATACGTCGACACTTGCGCAGTAGCCTTCGCTCTCTGCTATATAAACCGGAATGCAATTTTTTTTTTTTTAGGTTAATAAAAGCTGGAGCAAAGGTGCATGCAAATGCGGAGATAGAATGTTTGATAAAACGGCAGGGAAATGGATGTAGAATTCTGAAAAATGATTTAAATATATAATGGAGTAAAATTAATGTGTGCATTTTGCGTACATTGTTTTTGTGTTTTAAATGAAATGGTTATTTAAAGGAAATATTTGTGGAGGTTAATAAAGTTTTGTATCGTTCTTTTTTCGGTGTTTGATTATCTGTGTATATGTAGTTTCATAAGTAATTTATTATAATTACCGTTATTACGATTTTCGTTCTATATGAAATATATTTCTTTTTAAATGTATATTTTAATCGCGATTTCATTTAAAAAGCAAAATATAAAACTTGCTTCAGTAACAGCTCTGTGAGATAGCATCTAAGATTCCAGATTAATATTTATAATAGCAATTCTTTTCAATCACTCACAGCAAAAACATAGCTATTAAAAAGAAAAAAATCATTATCCACAATCCTGCAAAACATAATAACCACTCCAACATGACCTCTCGCTAAAAAAACCTCGCAATTTTCAAAATTTGCATGACCCCAAAGCACCTCTACCATCCGTTCAAATCCAAAATTGACCAATTTACCAGCCACGCGGATAACAGCCGCCTCTCTTAGAAATCGAAAAAATTCCCGGCTTTTCCCATGAACCATTCGGCCCGATCGATTAGCCGCGGCGAAAGACGTGCGCTTAGCTCTATAACACAGGCGCCGAGGGAAGGAAAAATAAAAGAGAAGCCGGGCCGCGCAGTATGTAGGTACAACAGGCGCGGCGAGTGGCAAATAATACACCTCGATAATCGGCCTGTATATAAGCGCGTGCAGATGGATATGTAGGCAGGGCGCGGGGGGCAATCTTTATTTACCCTGTTACACTGGCCGACGACCACCTCCATTGTCTCGTCGGCGATGATAGAGCAGAGCGCGCGAGCGACTAGATATACACGTGCGCGAGTGGTTCGCGTGAAGCTGGCTATGTGTAGGTGTCCGCCCACGCCTCGCGTGCGCAATCTCACATGCCGAGTTCTTTTCCGGAGAGTGGTTAATGGGTAGGGAGAAGCTGTTGCGTTACTTTTGGATTTGAGGATTTGGTTTGGTGGGGTGGAAGGGTTTTTTTTTGTGGGTTAGGTGAGGAGAGTGTGTGATGTGTTAATGGGCTGTTAGATTTTTAGTGTTGTATGATTGCTTGTTTGAATTGCGATTGTTGATTAAGTGCGGCTGTCTGTACGTATAGCTTGATTAGAGGGAAGAGATTCAAAATTATTAATAAACACACTTTGAAAGGACGTGCTTATTTGATGTATAATCGTTAATGTATGCCATGTGTAATGTTTAATCAAATATTAGTACGTATAACGATGCAACGCTAGAGTACCGAATTCAGTGACCTGTAGAAAGCTCAACCTAGTTCGTAAACTACTAACTAGGTAACTTGGATGTCTTATGAAATACGCAAACTGCAATACTGGATCTTACAGATTTATCTAATTGCGTTTCTATGTACTTGTCACTATTTATTACGTATATTAATTATTACTATTTATTATAGATAATTATAATATGAATAAGTATACTTAATTAAAATAATCGTACATTTTCAAAAGGCAAAATATTAGCACTATTATAATTGCGATATTTAGTTCGTGTAAATGTATACAGGGAAAAAGTATTCTGAAAAATGTCCTAACGATGGTAATAAGTTAATTACTTATTTCGTAAAAAAATGAAATGACATGATTAATAATACTTATTAAAATGTGGGACTAAAATACTCAGTCGTATAGTTTTAAAAATATAACTGTTAATATTTTTTCCTTTATTAATAGAATATATTTATATTTAAGGCAGATTGTCATATACAGTTTGCGTGCAAGTTCATACTGTAATATTAACTTTTACTATTAATGCACGACTTTAATTTTTCAAGCTTGATTTTTAACGTACACTTTTACTTAATTAGAAGTAATTTTAAAATGCAAATAATAAAATTTAAATATGACTGGAAAAATGACCTTTCGAACTTTTGAATCAATAATTTCATCCCTTAGAATACGCTAACAATGTTACTTATTCCTTCATTTTATTTATTGCTCCACTGAAGCTTTTACATTAGTATAATGAAACGAGTAGCTACAAATTTTCTTGGAAAAGGTTCTTTCAAGAACCCATGAAAATCAATATGCTTGCGAATTTGAATACGAAAGATCCAGACTGCAAGACTTTTCTTTAGTTGGCAAGGTTTTTCGAATTTGAATGTTTCTTATACTATTTACGTGACCATTATCGAAATTTATAATATTGAAGTTTGCAAATTTGCGTTAACCCAGATTACTGTGAATTCGCAAACTTCAAATATTTCGAAAATTTCAAAATAGGTAATCTCATTTCAATGTATGTTTCAAGGATAAATGTTTTTGTAAATAAATATAAAAAAATATAGATATTTTCTTTATTCAGAGAAACCTTTCTTGCAGCTAAAAATAGATTTTAAACGAGCTCCAAACCATCAATTTAAAAAAAAATTTATTTGTCCAATTTTCAACAATGCATACCGTTTATTTTCTTTCATTTTCATTACAAATTATAGTATAGCTTTCCCATGTATATTTACATTGTATTTAAATAGGATGTTTAATTTTTTATTTTACCAGCTCCGTCAGCTTACTAATAGATACACAAAGCCATAAATAATACACTTCCCAATAAAATCATTATCCATCCTTCACAATATCACTCAAATCATTATTTTGTTTCGACTTTGCATACAATGGAAAATGCTGACGGACCGCGCCGCCAATCCGATTGTTGATTTTTTCGGCCTCTAACGCCGCTCGGCAACCGCGCGAGCTGCAGAACCAGTTTTGCCTCGATAGAAAAAAAAAAAGTTATTCTAATTACGCACGCATTATCCTGCAGTCGGCCCATAATTTACGAAGAGGAAAAAGAAAATTCCTGTGCAACCGGTTCTTCGCCCCCACCGCTAATATCGTTATTATCATTTCTAAAATTGCTCCCGTAACGATTCGGCTTCGCTTGCGCATTGTCTAACAATGGTTTTTAATTTTAGAAAGAAGAATAAAGCTTTCGGAATGAAAGCTCGGGCTTCGCGGTGCGCGTATGTTTCACGTATAATTAGAGTCACTTCGCTAACCCTTCTTGAAAGAAGCGCGCGCTATTTAAAAATAGCACAAAGCTCTTTCAGACTTGTCATATAAAGAAAGCTGCCGGGGAATTTTTTCGCCAGTCGCTGGATTTCGTTTGAAAATGTAATGTCGACTTTATTGGGGCGTGGTATTGAAAAGCTATTATGCGCTGCTCGCGGTTTTATGGTGGCTTTGAAATAAAATTGTAGCTGGTAAGTTTATACTTATCGGTTTATTTTCGCGGATGTATTTTAGTGGTCTGAAAAATTGTCTTGCGCTTTTAAAGAAATGGTTGCGGTTATGAAGTGTATTAATATGTGTCAATTTTCAGATGGTATTTATAAGATTTTGAAATCCTGGAAATTGCTTTTTGCAATTTTGATTTCGATAAATTTACTTAAATATCGTCAATTGAAAGTAGTATTTTTGAGTCTCCCCAATCAAATTTACGAAATTGGTTTTTACCAACTACATTTTATTTTAAAATATTGGTTTTTGTTTTAAACAAAAATAACTTTGAAGCATATTTTTTATAAATCTTGTATAAAAAACACAGAATACAACATTTTTGAATATAAAAGAAAAAAAAGTATTTTCTATAAAACGAATAACAAAACTATCCTTTCGAATATTGTTCCAAAAATTCACTAAAAATATTCACAACACATTTTTAAACGCTCCCAACAAATAAAAATACGATGCATCATTAAAGTATCAAATATTATAGATAAAACTTTTCCAACTATTACATAAAACCCCCATCCCAACTATATCCATCGTTAAAAAAATCACCCAACCCTCTGAAAAGGAGCAACAAGCAACTCCCTCAACGCCCCCCAATCAAGCAATCCACCAGAATCTAACAAGCTCGCATGTTTATTCTTCTGTTCCAGTACCCAATGACGATACTGTACGACCCCGCGAGAAAGAAAGAGCCACCATCCGGCATCTCCGCACAGTATACTCACGAGCGCGATCAGTGCATGAAGTACTTCGAGAAGTGGAGTGAGCCAGAGCAAGTGCACTTCGTTGAGCAGCTGCTTGCGCGCATGTGCCACTACCAGCATGGCCACATCAACGCTTACCTCAAGCCAATGCTCCAGCGAGACTTCATTTCACTTCTGCCCAGTGAGTATATATACCTATAAACGTACACACACACACGCAGAGCTATACATGCATGCTCGTTATATAGCTGAGAGCTCGTCTCTCTTCCGTATCTTCGACTTCGTGAATAAAGTACCGAGCGCGGGCTTGACTTCGTCTCTCGCTGCTTGCCAAGCAGGAAGAGAGCGAAGCGAGCGTTTGCATTGAAGCGTGGGAGACGAGCGGGAGAGCTAATGAGCCGAGATGTATTGGAGTTTTATTGGGGAAAATTGTTTAATTGTCGCCAAACGGGGCCTGGGCTTTCTGATGTTAATTATTTTAAGAGAAGGAGTTTTTGCTTTTCAAATAATTTCGTTAGGTTTGTAATATTATTTTCTTTTGTCGCTGTTTGTTTAAAAAAGAGCCTTAGTATCATTAATAACAACAAACGAAATAAAACAACATTAAACTGAATCTTCCGTTTGAATTAGTATTACTATAAACACACATCAAGCGGCAAACAGCTGCGGAAGTGCGTAAAAAAAAATAAATAAACTGACTCGATGACAACGCAATTTTTCAGAGAAAGGACTTGACCACGTGGCCGAAGGCATCCTCTCTTATTTGGACAACGAGTCGCTCGCGGCGGCCGAGCTCGTCTGCAAGGAATGGTACAGAGTCATCAGCGAGGGCATGCTCTGGAAGAAACTGATCGAGCGTAAGGTCAGGACCGACTCGGTATGGCGCGGACTCGCCGAAAGGAGAGGATGGTATGTTGGATTATTTTGCTTTTGATTTATTGTTTGTTTTTTTTTTTGTTTATCTTTGGTGTAGTAGAAGGGATGCGATAGTTTCTATGCCTTGAAGAATTAAAGGCAATTTGAAGAGTAGATACTTGCAATGAGTTTACAATTGAGTTCAGTAAGAAGTTAAAAGAGGAAAATTTGATAATATGTGCAGTTTATTTAATTTCCTAAGTTGCTGAACAAAGACTGTTAGAATCCTGGTAGAAAATTAATCAATCTGTTTGAACAGAATTTTTGATCAACGGATGTTAAAATGGCACTTGCCTAGAAATTCAAAATATTTTCAGAGTTAAGTATAAAATATGGTTAATTTTTTACCAGAGAAACAAATGAAGTTAGTTATTCATCTTTACTATTCCACAACAGCTGCACATATCCAAGTCTTCACTTACAAACAAAAAGAAAAGAACTTTGATTAACAAAGCCTTTAAACATTTAATTTCCAGGATCCAGTACCTGTTCAAGCCGCGCCTGGGCGAGAACCACCCGAACCACGCGTTCTACCGCAACCTCTTCCCCAAGATAACGCGCGACATCAAGAGCATCGACAACAACTGGCGCAACGGCATCTTCAATCTCCAGCGGATAAACTGCCGCAGCGAGAACTCGAAGGGCGTCTACTGTCTTCAGTACGACGACCAGAAGATCGTCTCGGGCCTTCGTGACAACACCATCAAGATCTGGGACCGCAACACCCTCCAGTGCGTCAAGGTGCTCACCGGTCACACTGGCTCGGTCCTCTGTCTCCAATACGACGACAAGGCCATCATATCCGGCTCGTCGGACAGCACTGTCAGAGTCTGGGACGCCAATACCGGCGAGATGGTCAACACTCTCATCCACCACTGCGAGGCGGTGCTCCATCTCAGATTCAACAATGGAATGATGGTCACCTGTTCAAAGGTTACTGCGCGTTTTCTCTCTTTTTTTTTGCGAAGAGAGGTTTTTTGGGTTTGACGATGAATTGACGGCTGAGTGAAAAATTAGTTTTCTTCGCTTTCCATTGTGGTCTTAAATGATGAGATATGGTTAACGAATCCGTATTTTTACATTATTTTATATAAAACTTTACTCTACTTAATTTTTAATCAAATTCTCGCATTATTTTCAATTATTAAAAAAGATAATTATGTTTTGATGGTAATTACTACAATTATTCAAATGTTTCTGAACTATTTTTTGAACTTTATGAAAATGAATTTAAGTTCCTCTTCAATTTGACCATCTTATAAAAAATGTTACCATATCCAAACTGTCAGCTAATCAATAAGTCTCGTCGGCAGCCATTAATAATTTCACGTAGTTTATAACTAAAAAAAGCTCACCGTAAATAAACGTGAACCCCAAAGCTAATATGCAATCATCCACCTCAATCACAGCTCATAAAAATTTCAACCCAAGTCGATCTGTTTGTCCCTTAAACTCTATCCTTTTCATTACTCGACTCATCCAACAGCTGAATTAATGAATAAATATTTCAGGACCGGTCGATCGCCGTCTGGGACATGACGTCCCAAACAGAGATAGCCCTGCGCCGCGTGTTGGTCGGTCATCGGGCGGCTGTGAACGTCGTCGACTTCGACGAGAAATACATTGTGTCTGCCAGCGGTGACCGCACCATCAAGGTCTGGAATACGTCTACCTGCGAATTTGTACGCACGTTGAGCGGCCACAAGCGCGGCATCGCCTGCCTCCAGTACCGGGACCGGCTCGTTGTCAGCGGCAGCAGCGACAATACCATCAGGCTCTGGGATATCGAGTGCGGCGCCTGCCTGCGCGTGCTTGAGGGCCACGAGGAGCTCGTGCGCTGCATCAGGTTCGACAGTAAGCACATCGTTAGCGGCGCTTACGACGGGTACGTCAAGGATTTTATTGGACTTTTTCTCGGTTTCAGTTAAATAAATTTGTTTGTTAATTTTGTTGTCTCTCTCTTTTCTGCAGAAAAATCAAGGTTTGGGACCTAGTAGCAGCACTGGATCCACGTACTATCACTACCAATCTGTGTTTACGTACACTTGTGGTAAGTTTAAAACCTTTTTATTTAAATTTTTTTGAGTTGATTAACGTTGGTAAAATAAGTTATCTCAACGTTTATTCAGTACTCTACTTTTGTTTAAAATCAATAATGTTTAAAATCAACATTATCTTCTTTTTATATGATAGGAACACACTGGACGCGTGTTCCGGCTTCAGTTTGACGAGTTCCAAATCGTATCGTCCTCTCACGATGACACAATACTCATTTGGGACTTCCTAAACTGCAATCAGGATAATTCGGGTAGTGAAACCAACAGCGCCAGTGGTTTCCGTAGCAATAATTTGACGATCAACGTCAATCAATCCGACACCAGATCTCCATCTCGTAAGTATTTATAATGTTAATCAAATGAACCAAAAATTTTATAAACTTTTCAGAATGTATTTGCAATTGCCATTTTTATTTCTTTTTCAGCAGCATTCGAGTGACGCATCAACACGATGATTCCTTTATTGTGATATAACTGTGAGTACTTTCATTTTGTTTCATATTAATATATTAATAGAGAGAGAGAAATAAAGAAAGAAGAGTATATTCAACTTATTTTGGTATAAATAAAGAAATAACTTATTTTTGTTTTACTGTACTTTTTTGTAATAATAACCATAAATTTGTATTATAAATTTGGCCTTGATAGATGCAAATACAATTAAAAATATTTTATTCTGAATTAAAACGACAGTATCTTTTTCTTCGTGATTTTAAAGCTTTTAATCAATAAAAGTAATTAATAAATCGTTTAGGTTATATTAATAAATCTGTTTATTCGTTATTTTATTTATTTTTTAGTAACATTTTCAAATATATATGACTCGTGTATAGTTACTTACATTTTAGGGACTTAACATCATTTCTGCATCGTATTTTAAGTAGTATTACTCTATTTTCTAAAATTTAAGTCAATAATAAATGTTTGGTGATTTCAAAAATGGAATATAATCAACATTTTTTATAATACTACTAAGTATTTATTATACTTATTACATGAATTCTATTCATTACTCAATTTGTAGTTTAAAAATTTATTAAAATAATAATGAATTATCTGTTTTAGACAAGTGGTTAATGAATGATTTTAATGTGTTCACGATAACTTGCGCAAAAGATGAAGAACGATTTCAAGGGACAGAATACACCGCCCGAATCGGACAACGTACGTTATCGTGATCGGAGAAAAAAATAGGATGGAGAGGAGAAGTCGGCCGATGACCTTCGTTTCTCTTTTGCAGCGCGAAAAGAGAAAGAGAGCAGCAGAATTTTTCCAAGGTCTCCAAAGTATATATATGTATAATCCGAAAAATCGACTTTCGTTACTATGGCGTGAAAATATACTAAATACAGTGATACAACAACCGCGACACGCATTATATATACACAAATACATCCCATGGATGTAAAAGGGAAAAGAACAATCGATTGTCCGCTTTGGCCCAATCTATATGTACCCAAGGAAGCTCTATTGCTCTGTATGACAAAGTTGACCACTTTTTTCCTACTGCGATGGGACGAAAAAGAATAAAGCAAACGAAAAAAACACAAAAAAAAAACAAATATATAGACAAAAAGACTTACGCAACAAAGGGGAACGTTTTTAGGGAGGCTGATTAAATGAAACACTAGATGTATTATAGTAAAAGAATTTTTTTATGTAATTAATTTATGGTAAGAGAGCGTGAGTCGTGAAATGTCGTTTGCTTGGAGTACTTATTTCGATGTGCGTGTGTGACTGTGTACGAAAGGCGCGCGTGATCGTAAAGAAAATACTAAAAACAAAAGAAAAAAAAGATAAAATTTGTCATGTTTCATGTTTCATGCTAAAAAACGAAGATAAAAACTTGTTTTATAGACATAAATTGCTAATCGCCTAGCAAAGATACAGGAATCGAGAGCGCCGTTTATAAAAAATTTTAAATGTACAGCGAGTATTTTTCTTCGAGAAAAAAGAGACTTTATGATGTTCTTTTTTTCTGGCGAAAGGCTCACAAACATTTTATTGACGACAGGCTAAAGCAACAAAAGGCGTACGTTCCAAAATCATCGTTTGCGCATCAAAGCCTTAGCTACGACGCAATGCCATTTATAGTTCGAATTGTTCTTTGTATTCAAAATTTGTAAATAGCGAAGTAACCTGCGAGCGCAGTTTAGTTTGGATCGAAAGTGAATAGACATTTTAAACGTAAACTGAGCCAGATAATATAATGATGTCAACATGAATCATGTCCTTAGAAAAAACATCATTATTTTTTTGAATTTTAACTAATAATTTGTAAAAATACTTATACACAACATATATAATATAGTCAATATTCTTTTTACTACTTCATTGGGTGATTGAAAATATCTCATTTTTGATGTATCATTCTTTTAATTAAGGCATTACAAACTTTAATGCAATACGATAAGATTGATAAACTTGTATTGTTTCTTAAAAGACTTCCTAATAAATTATTTTCAATTACTTAATGCATTAGTGAAAAGATCACAATAAGAACTACTTTTTTAAAATAAATATTTCCAAACATAAGTAAACTTCTTTTTACTAAAGATTATAATTTATTTCAATACCATTTCGTTCTCAACAGAATCACTCATCCGTCGAAGTGACAACGGTTTTCTTGTAAAACCTTAAAATAAAATTTTTATTTACCAATTCTCTAGTAAAAAGCAATTTAGTATTGATCACGTATTAATAAAAAAAATACGTATGAATGTGTAAATATTTTATGAAATTCTTGGTCGTTCGCAATAAGAAAATATGCATAATAACAATTAACTCTTGTAGAATTAACAAAACAGAAAAAAACAGACTGAAAAAATAATTTGTGACAGATATGAGTGTAATTTTAAATCTGTTCATAATATCTCGATGTATCTTAATTTTTCTATAGAAAATCTTTCAAGATTTAAGAAATTCCATTATTTCTCTGATAAATTTGTGAATATGATAAAATAAATTAGATTCGCACCATGGAAAGCAAAAATTTAAACACTTATCGTGTTATTTAATAGATTTGTAACAGTAACTGATTGAAAAATTTTTATCTCTGAAATTTTAAGACTTAGTAAAAAAATTTGATGATGCAGGTAGATTTTGCTAGAGAGTAAGCAGAATTGTCAAAACTGATGAAGAATGAGAAATATCGAGGCTGTGCAAAGTTTATGAAAATAATCTGCTTTATATTCATTTTTTGTATGTCTAGCCATTAGATCCTGTCTATGTACGATTTGTTGAAGCTCTCCACAAGTGTCATTCATAAAGTTTTTCATTTCAATTGTACCACAAGAACAAAAATCGTCAAAATTATAATTTTTATTTTGTTTTGTCCGATATTTGTGTAAGGCCAGATTCAACTATTGCGATTTAAAAAAGTGGATGAGTGTATTAAAGATTTAGAAAATAAGTTAATATGTAATCACTGAAATATAGCAATGGCATAAGAAAATTCCATTTGAGATCTCTTATCAACAAATGTGTGCATTTTTTCTTTTGGCCCATTCCCATAAAAATAGATTTAATGTTTAATTTCATAAAATATCAAATCAAATTTTTTTGAATATTTGTATTTAATTACGATTTACAATAATAATAATAGTTCAATAAATCATGAACTATTTCTAAAAATTATATATGTACAGCAAAACTGTTTAGTACGTTTTGTATTTTAATAAGTTATTTATAAAGTAGAAAATGTTAACATAACAACCATATTGAAAAGTTTTATACTGTATTCATCAAAATCATTTTAAGAAAAATTATGCAAGAATCGTTATATATATATTATTCTCATCAAAACTACACGATTGGTAACAGGAACGTCAGTGATTGGCATTGATGAGTCAAATATTAAAGGAACAATGATTTTAAGAATAAAAATAACCCAGAGCTCAAATTAAAAAAAAAAATAAAACAGAAAATAATCTACGATTTTACGATGTTCTATTTAAACATATATACACATAATTATTAACTTCCCAGGCTATTTAGTTGCCGCACGATCATCTTTATCTGAACACCTTCCTCAGATAACATAACGTGTCCATTTCGTGCCCAAGCAATCAATGGAACCAACTCATCAAACGACTCCGATTTTCCGATCATCTATCCAAAATCATTCCGAAAGCCAAGACGCTCAAATAAAATAGCCCTCGCCCATTAGCTTCTCTCTCTCAAAAAAAAGGTACCAACCCGCGTCATCTACAACCAAGATGACCGGCAGCTACAGATACAAGCACAGCTAATGTTTACTGGCAGCTTATATATGCAGCTCGAAAAATAGAGAGCGAGACGCGACTATATAGCGATAATCGGCGGGGGGAGAAGGGAGAGACAAGTAGACATCCTAACCTCAAAAACCCGCGAGTAACACACAGAGAGCGAGTATTACGCGTATATACAGAGAATAGATCAGAAGAACCCATCTATATACATACATACGTGATCGCGCGAGGCGCGCGCAGACGAGCTATAGCAAGCAAGAGAGAGAGAGAGAGAGAAGAGACAAGGTAGTGGAGAGCAGCGGAGCAGAGTGTCGTCGTCGGGGCGCTGCCGTGAGGACCAGGAAGGGCAACCGGAGAGAGAGAGAGAGAGAGCAGCCCAAAGACGCACGCACGTGAGGCCGCCTCTCTCGCTAAGCCGTTTTTTTCATTGCGTATATATACAGAACTTTATCACACCCTTTCTTTCCTCCCCCCTCGCCTATCGTTTTTTTTTTCTCGCCCTTAGAGCGCGCGCGCGCCCGGACCGTGTGGTTGTGTGTACATGTACAGTGCGTAGGGCTTCCATTTCGTTTCCCAGCTCTCTCGCTTTTGTGTACAATCGCGCTGCCTCCGGCGGCGGACACGATCGGAGCCGGCCTAAGCGAGGAGGAAAATCTACCAGTGTTTTCTGGAGCTGCTGCTCAAGGCTGCAGGTAGAGCTGGGATTGCTGGCAGGTTCAGGTTTTTCAGTTGGAAGACTGTTGTTCGAGGATACCAGTTGTGCGCGCGGTAGCTCGGACCTGCAGACATGTTTATCTGTGTTTTTGGCTTGGGAGATGTGGTTTTTTGAGATACGAGTGGTTGGTTGATTGGATTTGGAGGGTTTCGCAGGGTGAATGGGGGAGTGAGGAGTTTTGAGAGCGAAAGGATTTTTGCTGTTTGGGAAATTTTGGATGGAGAGGAAAGTTTGAGGAGAATGGATTGTGGTTGTATGGATTGTTCGACAGTGGATTGCTTATTTATTTGCAGAATGCATAAAGACTTTGACAAGGCTGTAATTGTTCTTACTAGTTTTAAGCTTTGGTATGTCTACTCGTATGCAACATTGTAATACAAAGAGTAAAAAGCTACTGCAAGTATCATTGAATGTGTGATTTGTGTTTCTACTGATGTATGATTATCAAAATAAAGTGCATAAGCCAAAATGCCAACTTTCTGATTCAATTATAAATTTTCAAATTTTAATAAAAAAATTGACTCAGTAATTTCAAATTTTAACCTAAAAATATATTAATTGATTCATAACATTTCTAGTTTAATTATTTTAATATAGAAACAAAATTATCATTATCAAAATCAGATTATAAAATAATTTTTGTCCTTTAAATTTTTTATTTTATAATACTGATAAGATGTCATATTTTTAAAAGATATCGTTTGTACCAGAAGTGTAGCATTTAAAGTATGTTTGTTCATTATTATTTGTTCATCATTGATATACTTAATAAAATAAAATAGTCAACAAAATTTTATAAATGAAAATAGATAATTTTACTAGAAAAAATCATGTTTTTAAATTAACAATCCTATTAGTAGTAAAAATACTTGTTTTAATAAATTCATTTAACTACATTTTCTAATCTTATTTTTCTATTAATTTTTTGGGTTAAAAATTTGATTATATTATATTTGCAGATGATTCATTGTTCAACTAAAATATCAGATTTGGATTGATATCAGAATTTTTGGTAAATCTTAATTGGAAACTCACAATTTGAAGGCTACTTCATGAGCAAATGAAATTTCTACAGCTAAGTCATGACAGCAATCGACAATATTGAACAATTGGTATATATTATTTTTAACTTAAAAATATTTCACAGATAATAATACTAACTTATCATATAGATTCAAGAGTTATTTAATCAGAAAAATATAAAGTGTATTATCTGAAAATTTATAGTAAAAATATTATACAGTGTATGATGTATGTTCTTTTTGAATCTTGTTCAATACCTCTGAATTTTTTTATGTTATTTTGAATCAATGACAAAATTACATTTTTAAAATCATTAATGAAGAAATAAAACAATTTTTTATATAGTTATATATAAAAATGTTTACATGGAATTAACAACTAAACAATACAATAAACAGAAAACAACAACAACAGAATATTTTCATAATTCTGAATTTTCAAATACTAAAATCAGTTCAAAACTATAATCAATAAGTTTATTAATCATCTAATTTATTTATTATATCATTGTATTAAATAGAAACAAGAAAAACCTTCTCATGCTGGACACTTGATACATATTCGATGAGAATCTTGAGATCACAATAAAAGGGGAACAAGATCAGACCAAAACAGCTACATAATGGATCCCCTACAGGAGGTGCACCAGCTGGAGCTGCTGTGCAAGCAACTTTATGAGTCCCAAGATTCAGCACATCGGGCAGAGGCCGAGAAGGCATTGGTCAACTTTCAAAATGCTCCAGACACCCTTACCAAATGCCAGATGTTATTAGATCGTGGGGACTCAGCTTATGCACAGCTACTAGCTGCCACCACTCTCACCAAACTTGTTTCCCGTTCTGCTCAAGGTTTGAGCTTGCAACAAAGACTTGATATTAGTACGTATAATTTATTATCATGTATTATTCTTAGCAATATAGACACATTTTGTAATATCCCAATTTACTACTGATTTTAATCTATGAAATTATCAGCAGTAAATATAAGAAATAATATTCAATATATGTACAATAAAGACTATCAATAAAATTTTTATTTTTAACTCGCATTTATAAACAAAGTATATTATAAAAATTTTTTCATTATCGAAATAATGAATTTAAATGCCATTAAATTAAAATTAACATCTTGGTTCGGTGATGATCAAAATTTATTATTTCGATAATGAAAAAATTTTTATCAAACACCAACTTCCGAATGATAGAGTCATTTTTCGATCTAAAGTATATTATAGACTAACTTTTATTTAAACAGAAGAGATAAAAGTATTCTATTGTAATAATAATTTTATAAAAATTTACTATCATATTTCAAACTTATTATTAGAAGATATTTTTATATTATAATTTTTAACTTATATATATGAGTTTAATTTGGTAATAATATAAGTAATTCAAATTATTTTTCAGGAAATTATGTCCTTAATTATTTAGCAACTCAGCCAAAATTGCCTAACTTTGTTATTCAAGCACTAGTTACACTTTTTGCGCGTATATCAAAACTTGGTTGGTTCGACTCGGACAAAGATGAGTTTGTTTTTAGGAATGTAGTGAGTGATGTTACCAAGTTCCTCCAGGTTTGTTTGATATTATAGTTTTTCATATTATAAGTTTTGGAACTTTAAAGTAAAGAAAAAAAATGAGAAAAATAAAAATACAAATTTATTGTTCATATAGGGATCAGTTGAACACTGCATGATAGGAGTGCAATTGCTTTCCCAATTAACATGTGAAATGAACCAAATATCAGAAGCTGATGCCAATAGATCGCTAACAAAACATCGGAAAATAGCTAATAGTTTCAGAGACACACAGTTATTTGAAATATTTAGATTATCATGTTCATTACTAGGAAGAGCTCGTGAAAATTGTAAAAATTTGAATTTTAATGACGAAGCACAGGTAACCATAATTATGTTTTTATTTTTTAATTTTTATTATTGTACATAATATGATTGAAATAAAAATCATTTTTTTTTATTAAAGCATGGATTAATGACTCAACTTTTGAGACTCGCACAAAATTGTTTAACTTTTGACTTTATTGGAACTTCAACTGATGAAAGTTCAGATGATCTTTGCACTGTACAGATTCCAACAAGCTGGAGACCTGCATTCCTCGATTTTTCAACTCTAAAATTATTTTTTGATTTATATCACAGCCTGCCTAACACCCTGTCATCTCTCGCTCTTTCTTGCTTGGTTCAAATTGCCTCTGTAAGGCGTAGTTTATTTTCTAATACCGAGAGAGCCAAGTTCCTAACCCATCTCGTAAATGGTGTAAAACATACACTGCAAAATCCTCAAGGTTTGAGTGACCCTGGAAACTACCATGAATTTTGTAGACTATTAGCTCGTTTAAAAAGCAATTATCAACTAGGTATATTATCCAATATTTAGCAGTAAATTTTTATAATGCTTACATAGCGATATTTTGATTAAAAATATTAATGTTTATATTATTTAAAAATTAGGTGAATTGGTTATGGTGGAGAACTATCCAGAAGCAATCCAGTTGATCGCCAAATTTACAGTTCAGAGTCTACAAATGTGGCAATTCGCTCCCAACAGTGTACATTACCTCTTAAGTCTTTGGCAGCGAATGGTCGCTTCTGTGCCCTACGTCAAGGCAACCGAGCCCCATCTCTTGGAAACCTACACGCCTGAAGTCACCAACGCCTATATTACCTCCAGGCTGGAATCCGTGGCTGTGGTTGTGAGGGAAGGTCTCGAGGATCCCCTCGATGATCTTGGAATGGTACAGCAGCAATTGGAGCAACTATCTGTGATCGGTCGTTGTGAATACCAAAAAACTTGCACGCTTCTGGTACAGCTTTTCGATCAAGCCGCGAGAACTTATCAAGAACTTTTAACTCAAACTGCCTCTCCCACCCAGCAAATTGATATTCTTATTCAAGAGGGACAACTTACCTGGCTCGTCTACATAATAGGTAAGAAATTAAAGTTTTATTTAGGAAGTTAGTGCGAACCTATTGCAAAAGGACTTGAATAGAAGTTTCCGAAAATTTTTTCGAAAAAACATATTACTATAATTATGTTATTGTTTTATTTATTTTTTTATACTCCGTGTGCAAATATTGATTTTGCGCACGCTCAAATAAAAAACCGTATGCTAAATCTCGCATTGTGTACATCATGTAAAGAAATGCGGCTCAATACTCAGCTCGCTTCGCTCGGGCGAAAACTTTCCCGCGAGATGTACTATTAATTAAGTTCTCTAAATCAATCAAGTATTTCTTTAAAAAGCTCTTAAAGTCAGTTATTTTTATACTTTTTCGCAACTATAACAATTTCAACAATAATAATTATGTTATCTATTATTTTAATAACAGGTAGTGCCATAGGTGGCAAAGTGTCCTTTAATAGTAATGAAGAACATGATGCAATGGATGGAGAGTTAGTCTGTAGAGTTCTTCAGCTTATGAACCTCACCGACTCCAGGTTAGCGCAAGGGGGCTGTGAAAAACTCGAACTAGCCATGTTGAGTTTCTTTGAACAATTTCGCAAAATATATGTAGGTGATCAAGTACAAAAGAATTCCAAAGTGTATAGGCGGCTGTCTGATGTTTTGGGTCTGAATGATGAAGCTATGGTTCTTAGTGTGTTTATTAGAAAAATGTAAGTTATATTATAGTAAGTATTTACAAATGAAATAATGACTCTGAAATTAATGCCATTATTTTATCGTGCAGAATTACAAATTTAAAATACTGGGGAAGAAGTGAACAGATTATTTCGAAAACTTTACAATTATTGAACGATTTATCAGTTGGTTATACTTGCGTGCGTAAACTTGTAAAATTGGAGGAAGTTCAGTTCATGTTAAACAATCACACAGTATGTTTAATGTTCAAAACCATAAGCTTAAAACTTTATGTAAAAGTTGAAAGTAAGAAATTTTTTTACGTCTTTTAAAAATCTTGTTATATTTTTTTTAGAGTGAACATTTTCCATTTTTGGGCAATAATGTGGCTGTGACGGAGATGCGTTGTAGGTCAATGTTCTACACTTCACTTGGAAGGTTATTAATGGTTGATTTAGGAGAAGATGAAGAGAGGTTTCATACTTTTATGCTTCCTCTTACAGGTTTGAATTTATTAAATTCATATTGTTTATGTTAACATAGTTGAAATAACATAAAACATTTAAAGAAACTATTATTTTTATGATTGCTAAAATAATAAATATTAATAATGTACTATTTAGCTGCTCTTGAAAGTCTGGGTCAATTAATGGGAGCAGCCGATACACCGTTATTTGCTGCTGAGGATGCAAAAAAAGCTTTAATTGGTTTAGCAAGAGATCTGAGAGGATTGGCATATGCTTTCAATACTAAAACTTCTTATATGATGCTGTTTGATTGGATGTATCCTTTAATTTATTCTATGCACTTTAATAACTTTTTGAATTTTTTTTTAATCAATTATTTTTTTATAAGCTCTTTTTTCCTTAACTTTCTTTAACGTTCAGTTATCCAAACTATACTCCGATCCTGCTGCACGCTATCGAACTCTGGCATCACGAGCCACAGGTAACGACTCCCGTACTGAAGCTTTTTGCTGAGCTCGTTCAAAATCGCAGCACACGTCTGCAGTTCGACGTCTCGTCGCCGAACGGCATTCTGCTGTTCCGCGAGGCGAGCAAAGTAATCTGCAGCTACGGGAACCGCATCCTTAACATTGAAGTATCCAAGGACCAGATCTATCCGCTTAAGCTCAAGGGCATTAGCATATGTTTTAGTATGCTAAAGTCGGCCCTTTGTGGTAGCTACGTTAACTTTGGCGTGTTCAGGCTCTACGGTGATGAGGCTCTCGACAATGCGCTTAACACATTCGTGAAACTGCTTCTTAGTATATCTCAAAGTGACCTCTTGGTGAGTACTTTCAAAAATTTCGAATAATGTTAAATATTTGTTACGTATTTACAAACGGTTGAGAGGGTTATGAATCATAATTATGAGAATTTAAATGAAGTATACCTTCTATAAATATATGAACAAGTTCAGATTTTTGACGCAAGAAGAACAAGTTAATCTTTTGCCATTTCAGGATTATCCGAAACTGTCGGTGACTTATTATAATTTACTGGAGTGCCTGGCCCAGGACCACATGGCCTTCCTGTCGACTCTTGAGCCGCGTGTATTCTTGTACATTCTGTCGAGTATCAGCGAAGGCCTCACAGCACTAGGTGCGCTTAAAGACTCCTACACAGGTCTGTGCGGCTGATGATTCTCTCCAAGTGATATCGTCGTTAAATTAGTCGTCGATATTCCTTTACTCTTACGCCTTTTGTCCTCTAGTGCTTGTTTGCAAGTTCCTAGCAGTCTAGTCGGCTTGGAATGTTTTATTTCTGCTAGAGTCAAATAAACAATATTCCATATATTATTTTTTTATATATTTAGATGATTGTTTAATTTTCATTTTTACGTGATTTTTATTTATTTTTGTTGTCAGAGGAAAACGTCTTAAAATGCTGAAAAATAAATATTAAAGTTGTTGCGCATTTGTAGTAGATATATTTAGATTCATATTTTATTCAGAGATATTAATTCTGTTTATATATTTTGAATAAATAAAAAAAGTTCGTATTAGCTAATGTTTCCATTATGCATGCATAATTAAAAAGTCATTTAACAAATTTATTATTTACTCTGGTACATCTATCATTCATTTTTCAAGAAGGTTTAATTTTTAGTATTTTGAGATTAAACCTCTTTACTGTGCACAAAAATATCAAATACACCTATTTATTATTTTATAATTTATTATTATCATAATGCAGAAGATATAGGCACAAAGAGGATTGAAGCGTGAGGTACCTAGACCTACTTTGAACAGGTCTAAGCACTCATATTCAGCCGCACAGCTGGCCTATTACTAATTCATTATTTTATGTTAGCTGTTCTAATTCCTTGCATGGCTTGCTTCACAGCAATTTTAAAAATGTGTTGCATTTGCTTGTGCCTGATGATTATTAAAATAAATGTCTGATCACTATTTTTATAATGTTTTGTAAAATAAATAATTTCTGTAACTCGATTCCAGATACCATGATTTGCAATGGTTGTTGCGTGACATTAGACCATATTGTAACATACTTATTTAAGCAGCTCTATCAAAAAGGTAAAATTGTTAATTTACGTTGATTACTAACCAGAAGATTATCATACCTCGGGCTCACCTCGGATTCGGCTGAAATTTTTCGAGATAATATTCCATTTAAAATAGAAAGAATTTTTTATATTTCTTTTAAAAGTCGGATCCGTGACCTATAGTATGGCACTCTTCTAGTGAAACTAAAAGAAAACACCTAAAAAGTTATTTTTAATATATTTTAAAATATTTTTTATGTTAGCTAATATGTATCCCGGTAAAAAGAATGCAGTTGTACAAGGAGGTGGTGATTTGTTCTTACAAGTTTTGAAGCAACATCCCGAAATCCTTCAACAAATACTAAGTACTGTTTTAAATGTGATAATGTTTGAGGACTGCAGAAACCAGTGGAGTATGTCGAGACCCCTTTTAGGTCTTATACTTTTGAATGAAGAAGTCAGTATTTACGTTTAATAAAAGTATATTATTATTTATGACATTACTTATTATAATTTTTACAATTATTCTTTAGTATTTCAATCAATTGAGAGAGAATATAATTAGAAGTCAACCAGTAGATAAGCAAGCATCTATGGCACAGTGGTTTGAAAATCTTATGGATGGTATTGAAAGAAACTTACTCACGAAGAACAGAGACAGGTGAATGCTCTTATATGTTTTATTATTACATTGTATAAAAAAGAAATTTGAACTGTTTATAATTGCTTTTGGATCCTACATATACCTTACATTCTACAATTGTTATTTTCAAATATCATCATCTCTTGTATTTTTATTGATTAAGAATTAATAATTGTTCTAAGTACTTATAAATTTTTAATGTTTTTATCTGCATTTTGTTCTAGGTTTACGCATAACCTATCGATGTTTCGAAGAGATATTAATGACTCTTTGAAAGGACCTAGCATGAACTCAGCAAATTCAGGCAGCGACATGATGACATCGTAGTGATACTACCACTGGAGGAAAATTCGCGTTATGAATTTTCTAGGTTCTTGCCTGCCAAAATGCTTGATTGCGTGTATGCGCGAGAAAAACTTGAGTGTGAGAAAGGGAGAGAGCGAGAGCAAGAGAAAGAAAGTGATACTATATAGATCGATGAACTAAAGGGGAATCTTGAAAAAGGTTAAATGAAATAATAATCGAGTAAATACAAAGATTTTACACAAAGACTGCTACTCGGCTTCCTATTCTTCGTAGTGTCGCATTGTCTTTGTACACTCCTCGGTTCGATACGATCTAAGAGTTCGCCTTTTCTACATAAAAGTGGTACGAAATTTGTGAATAATCTCTGGTTAGAAAATTTCATCGTAAAATATTATATTTCAATTACTATTTTTTATAAGAGATTTATCTTTTTTAGTTTATTTTCTGTTTATAGCAATGTTTATAGTTTAATTAAACTAATAATTTGCTTTTAGACTATTCACGAAATAGTATATGAAGTAAAATATTAGCTTTTGCAAATCAAAAAGTTCCGGTCAAATTGGTCTTTATTAAAAAAAATATTGATAATAAATTATAGTATTTCTAGCTTAGATGTTTCAATATGATAACAACAATTAATAATAATATTATTTCACTTGTGCATGTATGAATCTATACAAATAATTACGACTTTAATATAAAAATATAAATTTTATTCAATTATCAAAAATTATTAGCTATTTGTTTATGAATAGCTTTTGTTGATAAATTTTCTAACCTGAGAAAATGCAAAAGATTTATTTAGCTGTTTTATTACTATTTGATAAATTTACTTTCTCTGACGCTATATTCTAATTTTTGTAATTTTCTTTTTATTTGTTTTGAAGCTAAAATGAAAGCAATAGATCTAGCTTGTTCTTAACTTTTTATGAATAATTTTACAAAATAAGAATTTGGAGTACTATTAGTGACATAAAAGAAAGGCAATTTCTGTACTAGAGATATTTGAGTCAAGAAATCACGCTCTGCAAGTGTAAAATTTATATACAATGGACTTATGGCTTTCAAAGCTGTTAATTATAGTTCTTCTCGTTCAGAGTCAAACTGCTGTGAGCAATGTAAACAATTGTACATGAAAAATAATCACTGAAGTAGTGTGAATCAAGAATGTGTAATACGTAAATAACTATGAACAGAATGATGATGTATGAAGTTTATATGATATCCTTACATCACAATAAAATATGACTTTGGATGCTTCAGCGAATCCCTCGTAGGCTAGGTTGTAATTGGAATAGCTTCATTTAGCAACGTTAGGATCCACTGTTGCAATAAATTATATAGTTTGAGTCCATGCATTCCTGCACAGTAAAGGAACATGCAGATATGTCCACGAACGAATTTTAAATAACCATTTTATTTAGATGCAAGTATTTTTTACATTCTTTTACATAGAAAAATTATATACATTAAAAAAAATTAACTCCAGAAATTTTAAGTTTCTATAACTTTTGTCCTAATGAAAAGTCGTCGTTTAAAACTAATAAAATTATATTTTAGAAATGACTTTTGCATCTAATTAAGATATACAGTTGATTAATTTAACCGTATAATTTAAGAAATTTTGTTAAGTGGACCATCTGAAACAGCAGGAAATGTTGATTTTTACTGTGTGTAAGAAAAAGTAAGAGAGAAATTTATATGAAGTAACTTCAGGCAAAAATAAAATGAAAATAGCGCGTTATACTTAGGCGCCGTTTATTTTTTTTCTTTACAAAATCGGTGTTTAATAATCTGTATACTTGTGATAATTGTGTTTGGATGTTACGTAGTTTTCACAGGCTCGTGTATACAAAGTGCCGTCAGATATGCCTTTTTTCTCGGTTACTCGAAGAAGAAGACAGATTACGAAGAGTTCGTGGATTCTTTAAAGCTGTAAACTATGAACATGTATCGCGTATGAGATGCTGCATTCCGCAACTTTGGAGATGGTTTATTGACCCATGTGTGTGAAAAGAAAGAGCAAGAAAATATGAGACAATGAAGATACTTGTTTTTCGCTGTGCGAATGTTGAAGCACGCTATTGAATTAAAATTCGGGAAGATACCGACAGAATATTCTACTTTATTGGTATTTGTACTTTACCGAACATTTATTGTTATTTTGATTCGTATAGTTACTAAATTTGTAACAAATATGTTGGAATCTCTACAATTTTTCGAGGTATGTTTTATTAAATCGAATAAAGCTCCTGTTAAATTTATTGCTTTACTCAACTATATCAAAATAACAGTAAATGTAAATACGCGATCGAAAACATATTTGATATAAAAGACTGATAAATTCAGAAATTTCGTCGGTATAAAGGGACATTTTAATTGAAAACGAGTACAATCAAAAAAGAGCGACGTATTGCATAGAAGCACAAACTAAAAGTGAAGCAGGAAATAAATGACAATGATCAATAATTAATCACTTGATTAATAAATTGATTAAGTTTATATTATAAATATATATATTTATTTCGTAATTGTAAAAAGAAATACTCAAATTTTACTGTTTTCATATCTTTCTAAATAAATATTTTAGTCTATACAAAAAACATGCGTTTTTCCTTTATAAGTTCATTTAAATTTATTAAGATTAAGCTGATGAATCAAGATTTGGCTTCACTTTTATTCGCAGAATCTTTTTAATTCTATGAGTGTACGTCTGTCTTCTTTGGTAATATCGACCTTTCATAACTTGAATCGAAAACTCAATGGTGGAGTCTGGAACTTCGTGATATTTTTGATAATAACATCAACACTCGTACCACGGTTTTCGTATCGATAAACGGATATTTCTTATTTTTCATTTCTATAGTTTCAATAATGTTAAAAGTTTGATCTGCCCATTATTCACCTACAATTAACAATATTTTATTGCTTTTAAAAGATTATTTAATGAAAAATTCTATCAAGATTTTATTATACTTAATTGTAACTAAAAGGAGATAAAAACAAATATTTCTTTAAAAAAAAAACAATTACAGAATGCTTTTTGATTTTTTTTATTTTAAAATTTTATTGCTAACGCTTTTGCTTTAAATTGTGTAAAATATTATTTAGACATATTCAGAAAATCGAAAATAATGTAAATACGAAGTCAATGATGTGAGTTTTTCAATTTAATTACACTTTATCAAAATCAAATTATCTAAATCATTTAGAAAATGTTTTTGCAAATAATTGTATGGTTTTGAATGCATTAACCGCCTTAAGAGTATGTTTAGACAACTTTAATTTTCTAATTTACCGCCTCACGTGATCTGCAAGCCATTAAAGAATTTATTTATGTAATATATAAATTTCACGTGTACATACGTAATTTGTTCCTCATTGATAATCGTTAGATCAATTTATTAAATCGGGAAAATCATGTTAACAAATTGAATTCACTAAAAAAATTTAAACTAAACATTTTTTATTTTAGCAAATTTAAATCTAATTTGTAAAAAAAAATTATTTTGTTGAGAATTATAAAATTCTGTAAATAAATATTGGAAATTTAAGAGTCGGTAAAGTAGAAAATTACTATCGAATTAGTGAATATGTGTGTACGCAAATTTAAGATTAAGCTATGTATAATGAAGAGTGCATACGATTTTTTAGATCTAAATAGTGAGAAAGAGAGAAAAATGTTGAGTGAAATAAAAAAAAAAAAAATATTGCGATATGTCGGTACACTTGAAGCGTGACAAAAAAGAAAAGATTCTTCCACGGAGGCTTTTCAAGAGGCATTGCGTACACTTAGGAAAAATCGAAGCTGGCCGGGCAATCGTACTTCTTGTTATGCTCCAATTTTACTGTACGAGAATATTTATACATAAAAGATAACAACAAGAACAAGAAAAATGAGCGATAAGTGGGTTTGTTATTATTTAATAAAGCGATATGACATATTAAAAATAAACAAAAGCGTAATAAAAAGTTACTATAAAAATAAATAAATGCATAAAAAAACGTATTGTGGATTTTAATATGCTAGTTTCTTTAAAATATTTTTTAATGATTTTATTTATAACAATCAATAATTAACGATTTTCTAAGTTCATTTGCATAACCCTTATTTATTGCGCCCTTTTATTATTTTATTGTGCCTAATATTAATTATTTTCAATTTAATTAAATTTAATTTAATTTCACGTAAAATTAAATAACATAAATTTCCTTACTTATTTAAATAAATTCCAAACAACTCTAAAAATTAGCTTACTCAACGCTTATATAAATAAGCCCAAATACAAAGTGACTGCGATAACGGCATAGCATGGGCAGACATATAAATACAAAGTAACATATTTATCTCCTTCCATTTTACTTAAGCCATGATCGATATTTGACGAAGACACTTTCAATCGGGGGTGTAACTCAGTGGTAGAGTGTCTGCTTCGCATGCTGAAAGTCCTGGGTTCAAATCCCAGCTCCTCCAAAACTTTTCTTTTTGCTCTCCTCGGGCGTAGTCCGATCGCGGCTTAGGAGAATTTGTTGGAGAGGGAGCAGTAGTCGTATACATATATATTACTTTTACCATGCGAGCGCTAGGAGCGCCTGCTAAGCAAGTGCGGCCGCTTCAGCTCAACTTTCAATTGGGGGTGTAACTCAGTGGTAGAGTGTCTGCTTCGCATGCTGAAAGTCCTGGGTTCAAATCCCAGCTCCTCCAAAAATTTTTTTTTTTTTATTTTTTTTGTTTAGATCACGGGAAGATTGCTTGGTTAGTAAAATGTAATTTTAAAAATTTTTCTTAATGATATTTTTTGTGAAAATTTAATTATACTAATTTTTAAATGTTCTATTTTCAGAATTATCAAGAAAATGTTTATTGTCTAAATTAATTATTGTATAATTTTTATTTTGTGAATTATTTAGTTTGAAGAGTTAATTGATAATTCAAATTTTTCCTATATAACTTTAGGTATGTTAATTTGTTCACAAGATCATAAGCTGATTTACTTATAAGAGTCTATTTTGCTTAGTGCAATAAACAATTTTAAATTGATTTACAAAATAATTTAAATTTATTTTTAAGGTAAAATAGTTATTGCTAGCTCTAAAGTTTTATAAATTTTATCTTACATCACGAAATGTGAACATCGTAAATATTGTCTTCATAAAATTCAAAGTTTTTTTAGAAAATGAAAGTTAACTCTAGTAAAAATTAAAACTGTTCAAAACTTTAAGCATTTTTATTGAATAAATATTGATAAGTATTTGAACCTCACATATCAGTAAAAAAAAAAAAATAAACTAAAAATTTATCCAGTAAAACAGATTCCTGTAATTTTTAATTCAAGTACAGCTATTCGGTATAGGTATCATGAAATATGAAACATTCATATGAACATGAATATTTTTATGTTATTTTAACATGTAAGGCAAGTAGGTATATTCATTCTTAAAAGCCTGGATTAAATTTTAAATTGGCTGTCATCTTTTTTTATTAAGAATATTATTATATAAAAATAAATCATTATTTCAGTTATAATAAAAAGTTATTAAAAATTTTACTTAACTCTATCATTGAATTTATCTACCTTTTACCTTAAATATATATTTAATAAAACAAAAATTAATTTTTTGACTATTTATAAATTTCTTTGCGGCAAATTTCTTTATAATTTGTTCTTTCATATTTTATTAATGATTTTAATAAAGTCAAATATTAGTTAAAAAATTTAAGATTTAATTTTAATTTTAAATTATTGTAGTATAATTAGATTTTCTAAAGTAATTAATATTTAGTGGTCAATCGAGAATGAATTTATTTAAAATACTTACTTATTAAATAATATGTAAGTACTTAAGGTATCATCCAAATTATTTTCATTATAGATTTCACAAAAAATCTTTTTTTTATTATAGACTATTTTCAAAAAAATATCTTTAAGGCTTATTTTATTTTTAAGGATGTCGTTGCAAAATTTCAGGATGATTTATCACCTAGATTTTGAGGTATTGCTCGAAATTCTCTTTCACAGAGTAAATATAATTCAGCATGAAAAAAATATTTGCATCTTTTCCAGTCAAAATCAATTTATCGAAATTATGAAAAAGGGTAATAACATAGTGTATAGTTCTTTTTCTCATTTATAAAAATATATTGTTATGATTTAAGTATGAGAGTGATAATTTCATTTAGTTTTAGTGATTAACATTAAGAGGTAATTAAACTTGATATTATAATTACAAAACGTAAATTATAATTAAAACTTTTTTTCAATTTTGTTCGTCGAATAGTGTGAATTTTTGAATCTTTATGTAGAATAATTTAACAAGTATATTTTCTAATTTCTGAACTAATTAAAGAATATAAATGTATTTTCATACTTTCAGTATTACAATAAAGTGCTGCGAATGAGATGAATCAAATTTATTTATATTAGAAATATTGTAAGTGTTTATGGAACAAAAATGTAAATTAGCAACTTTAATAACAAGAACGAAAATTCAAACGTTTCAACATAGCATTTAATGTCAACTTCTGTATGTTATCATATTTTTTTTTTTTTTTAAATAATTTACATGTTTAGAAACTTGAAAAGATAAGAAAACTAGGTATGAGTAAAACTAAGTAGTTTTTCAGGAAAATTCCATACACACTTGGACAACAATGTATTGACGATTTTTTAAAAACATTATTGAATAATATAAACAAATATTAAAATATAATCTATGTATTGTACATTTTCATTATTTCATGGATCAAAACAGACAATCCTAAAATAAGTTGATAAATATTTTATTTTTTTTATTTTTATAGCTAAAATTATTAATTTTCTACAAAAAAATTGGAATTTTACAAGTGCCGATAAAACTTGGCCCTGCACATATAAATAGCCTTGACATATAACAAATAATTGCCTTAACATGTAATATTTAAATTCTTTGAACTTTAGCAGTAGATTTTTATTTAATTACTCAAATTTTACTTATTGATTATATTGTTAATCAATCTGAAATTTTATCCAAAAATGTATACAATTTATTTTTGGGATTTTTAAATTTAAAATTTAGAAAACAAAATAAAGTAGAAATAATTTAAAAGAAACTAGAAATAATTCTAAAGAATTATTAAAAAGTAAATATATATATTTCATAAACAAATTTTGATCGACCCATGAATAAAATTAAGATATAAAGGGAAGTTATAAAATAAAAAACACTTAAGTACAGATATAGTCTTTTAAATCAATATATTTTTTTTTATTATTTTTATATTGCAAAACAAATCTTACCTTAAGTTTATTGAACAATCATATAATTATAGTTTTATAAATGGACAGCAACAGTATATTCTTTATAAATATATGCTCGTAGGTGACTAAAATATAGAAAAATTAAATTTTTTTATTATCAATAAATACATTATTTGTACAGATATACATTAACATACTATACAACTAAAGTCTTTTCAACACATTTTAAATATATCACACAATTAATAAACTGAGAGGTGAAGTGACGCTTAATAAAATAAATTCATTCGCAAATGTATGTCGTGCGTCCCGAACCATTGATAAGCACTTGAGCAGCAGGAGACGCGGTAATTTCTAGCCCAGTCTAGTCACTCCTGCGGCACTAGTACTTAGGAACAGGACGGGATTTTGCGAACGATTTTTCAATTCATTTTCTTCGGCCTGGTCTATAAATCGATAAATTTCCTTGCTTGCTGATTATCCTCAGATATTTATGAAGTAATTCTTCATGGATGACCTGTGTAAAAATAAAAGATTAATTTCATTACATTTGTAAGTGTAATTAATTAATAAATTTATAAAATAGATACTTTTGTCCACAAACTTAAAGAACTACTTTGTAAAAAGAATTAGTGTAACAAGCGATCAAAACTAATAATAAATGAAACTCATAACACAAAAGTTCATCATTAAAGTATAAAATTCCTCTACCATACTTCTACTCAAAACCAAACTTTCAATATTCCTAATTCTCCTCACCTCAATAAAAACCAACCAAACACGACACTCGCTCCGCCACCAACCTCACCTAACCACCCACAATCAAAAACAAATCCCAACTGCTCATCAATCACCAAAACCAAACCCCTCCCAAACCAACTTTTACATCCACTTCTTACAACGCACAGTCTCACACCTCGCACTCTCAACGACTTTCGACCGTCCGCGCATACGTATAACTCCATGCGAGCTCTCTCTCTTTCGCGCGGGCATATAAATCGGTCTAAATCGGTCCTCAAAGATTTTTCGCCGCCGACGACGTGTCGAAGCGCGCGCTGGCTCGACTGCGGGGGCCGGCGTTGCGCGCGCGCACCGGAAGTTCTCAATTGAAATATTATGAATCGGAAGGAGAACGAGAGAATGGGGGGATAAGCCGGCGAGAGGAGAAGAAGGAGGAGATGGAGAGAGACAGGCAGGGGAAATGTATAGCGGGGGAGGAGATTGAGGGATATTTGATGCGCGCTGAAGGGGCGTGGATATCGTGGCTTTGTTGTTGTTGGAGTGTTGGTTTTTGAGTTTGAGTTTTTTTGCAGAGTGATGGGTTTTTGTTGGGTGATTCGTGGGATTAGGTGTGATTGAACGGCTTTAATTGTTCAGTGAAATTTAATGATGAGGTGGGCGGAACTGTTTTGTGCGATTCAAGTGTCAGCGATTGTGTCATTATTCTAACACTGTATGAAGTTCATCTTTGAAATTGCATAACTTCATTAGATAATAGCGCAACTTTGTCAATTTTAAACAATGATTTAAAAAAC